>VXAZ01005114.1:48848-137138 GCA_013399875.1 Gymnorhina tibicen
CGCGGCCGCTCGGAGGCGCCGCGCACCGACGTCCCCGCTGCTGCCGCCGCCGCCCCGTCGGCGGTCGGTGTGTGGCAGCCTCCGCCGTGGGAAGCGAGGAGGCTGGAGGAGGAAGCTAGAAGGGAGGGAGGGCTGCCTGGGGACTCCGCCGTCCCGCCCGCGCCTCGCGGCGGCAGAGGACTGCAGGAGAGGGAGTGCGGGGCGTGGGGAGACCTCCGGTTCCGAATGACCCCGGCATCCGCGTTATTCAGCAAAGCCCCGTCCACCGTTCTGTGGGAATCCTGCTGCCCGCTAACACCATTAGGCACGTCTGTGAGCCGCTGCCAAGCTCCAGCTTGTGTCAGGCTTTTCTGCCTATGAAGAAGTACAATGTTACGCGGTGCTTTCATGCGAAGTACCGTACGTTCCTCACAGGAATGGGTCACAGCTGAAACAGGCCGGTTCAGGGACGGCCATTCAGGTTGTGTACCTCTGTTTGGCAGCTTTTAGCTCTTAATTCTTACAGATTTAATCTGCTCGGTCTGTAAACGTTCATGCCTGATGGCTGCTCGTGCCCAATATTTCAAGGAAGTACTTAAGATGCATTGGCTGCCATTGAGAATTAGGCACATCCTGGGAACATGTTCTACCATTGTATGTGCTTCTTTTTTAATGACTGTCATTGAGACATACACCTATGCCTTAAAGTCAGGATGTATGTGTTAGAACCACTATTTTATTTTCTTTTGCCGAGAATATCATCCCCTTCCCACCTGCCCCTTTCCTGCCCCCCAACTGTTAAAACTATAATAGTACACAGAAACTTGGCCAATAAATTTCAGTAGATCTTCGCAGGAACCAAGAAGCTTGTATCATTGCTAAGTTTTCCCATGTTTGGAGCTTTTTCTAATACCTTAGAGAACATACTTCAAAGTTTGATTATTCATAATTTCTCCTTTTGTTTCTCCCACTGGACAACAAGTTGAAGTGCTGGATTCCATGTTTGAAGAGCAGTGAGGACTGCTGTAGTCACTGGATAGGGACGTTAAGAGCTGCTGTAATTGCTGAGGGCAGGGGAACCTCAGTCCATCCAGCTCTTACTGTTTTGATACCAGGGCCAGCAAGAGATTCTCAGGGCCTGGAGAGGGATCACAGGTCAGCAAGAAAGCACCTGAAGGGCAGCACAAAGGAATTCCAGCCACTCTGGCCTGTAAGTCAGCTTCTGGTGGTGGGGAGGGCAACTTAAATGCCTCTGTGCACACGAGTGCCTTGTCCTATTGAAATGCGTGTAACTCCGCCTGGGGATGGATGAGGAGCCAACCAAAGCCTTATTGGTCAAGATTAAAGGGAGGGCAGGGGCAGGTGACATTACTGTGCGGTTCTGCAACAGGCCACCTGACCATGGAGACTAAGGAGATGAGTCCCTCCACAGATAGAGAGGAGCAGCCTCATGGTCACAAGCCCTGGTCCTCACAGGAGACTTCAACCAGCCCAGCATCAGCTGGAGGAACAACACAGCAGAGCACAGGCAATCCAGGAGGTTCCCGGAATGCCTTGGTGAATACTTCCTTCTCCAAGTCATAAAGGAGCCAGTGAGGAAAGGTGCTATAGTGGACCTTACTCTCACCAACAAGGAGAGGGCTGGTGGGGAATGTGAAGCTCAAGGGCTGCAGTGACCATGAAATAGTAGAGTTCAAGATGCTTGGGGCAGTGAGGAGGGAGCACAGTGGTTTCACTGCCATGGACTTCAGGAGAGCTAACTTGGCCTGTTTAGGGGAACGCTTCTTAGAGTATCATGGGATTAAGCCCTGGAGAGGGGCACAAGGAAGCTGGTTAATAGTCAAGGAGCACCTCTTCCAAGCTCATGAGCAACGCATCCCAACAAAAAGGAAGTCAGCCACAGGTGATGTGCATGGATGAACAAGGAGCTTCTGGAGACTCAAATACTAAAAGGAAGCCTACAGAGGGTGGAAGTAAAGACAGGTATTCTGGGAGAAGTACAGAGAACTAGTCTGAGTACCCAGGCATCAGTTAGGGAAGATAAAGCAGTATTAAAGGCAGTATTAAACTTAGCCAGGGACATCAAGAGCAAATATAACAGCTTCTGTGGGTATATCACTGGCAAAAGAAAGAATAGGGAAAATGTGGGGCCTCTTCAGAAGAATATAGGAGATTACCTGGGACATGGAGAAAGCTGAGGTACTTAATGACTTTTTTGCCTCAGTCTTTATTGGCAAGTGACTTCAGCCTCCCTGCCTGAGTCACAGAAGGCAAAGGCAGGGATAAGTAAAATGAAGAATCACCCACTGTAGGAGAAGATCAGATTCAAGGATATCTAAGGAAACTGAAGGCACACAGTTCCATGGGTTCTGATAAGATGCATCCACAGGTCCTGAGGGAACTGGTAAAGGAAGAGGCTAAGCCACTGTATTTGAGAAGTCATGATGGTCAGGTGGAGTTCCCATGACTGGAAAAAGGGAAATATCAACCTTATTTTTTTAAAAAGGGTAAGAAAGAAGACCCAGGGAACTACAGGCCAGTCAGTCTCACCTCAACACCCAACAAGATCACAGAGCAGACCCTTCTCAAAACTTTGGTAAGGCATATAGAAAAAAGGGAGATGATTGACAGCAAACATGTCTTCACTAAGGGCAAATTGTGCCTGAAAAATTTGGCAGCCTTCTACAATGAGATTACAGCATTGGTGGGTAAGGGAAGAGGAAATGATGTAATTTAGCTGGATTTTGGCAAAGCATTTGATACTCTCCCAGATGACTCTCCTTGTCTCTAAACTGCACAGGCATAGATTAGATGGTGGGGCCACTCACTGAATAAGGAATTGGCTGGATAGTCACATTGGAAGGGTTGTGGTCAGTGGCTCAGTGTCCAGGTGGAGACCTGGTGGTCATCACGGGTTGGTGTTGGGACCAGCCCTGTTAAACATTTTTGTCAGTGACATGGACAGTGGGATCAGAGCACCCTCTGCAAGTTTACTGACAACAACAAGCTGGACAGAATGGAGGGAGGCAATGTCACCCAGAGGGACCTTGACAGGCCTGAAAGGGGCCTATGTGATTCTCGTGAAGTTCAGCAGGGCCAAGTGCACTGTCCTGCACCTGGGTCGGGGCAATCCCAAGTACAAACACAGGCTGGGTGGAGAATGGATTGAGAGCAGCTCTGGGAAGAAGGACTTGGGGTGTTGGTGGATGAGAAGCTTGTCATAACCCAGCAATGCGATCTTGCAGCCCAGAAAGCCAAACATGTCCTGGGCTGCATCAATAGTGTAGCCAGCAGGTCTAGGGAGGTGATTTTTCCCCTGTGCTCAGTTATCATGGGAGCTCACCTGGAGCATTCAGTGCTGGCACCCCCAACATAAGGGGGGTCCCATATGGACCTTCTGGAGCTGTCAAGGGACAGCCACAAAGGTGGTCAGAGAGCTGGAGATCTCCCCTATAAAGATGGGCCCAGAGAGCTGGGGCTGTTCAGCCTGGAGAGGAGAAGGCTTGAGGGGGATTTTATAGCACCTTCCAGTACCTACAGAAGGGTACCTACAGGAAAGCTGGAGAGGGGCTTTTCACAAGGTCATGTAATACTAGGACAAGGGGGCGTGGCTTTAGACTGAAAGAGTGTACCACAGAGGGACATTCATTATCAGGTGGCTAAGAGAACAAATGTCACATTCTCAGGCCTTTTGACCTCTTCCAGGCAGACAATTCCACCGCTTCCCTGGGCAGCCTGTTCTGATACCTGACTGCCCTTTCAGGGAAGAAATTATCCCTTATATCCAATCTGAACCTCTTCTGGCACAACTGAGGCTGTTTTTTCTTGTCCTGTCACTTGCCAGTGAGAAGAGACTGGCCACCACCTGGCCACAACCTCCTCTTAGGGAGTTTTAAAGAGAGATAAGGTCCTCTTCTGAGCCTCCTTTTCTCCAGGCTGGAACACCCCCAGCTGCCTCAGCTGCTCCTCATCAGAGTTGTTCTCCAGACCCTTCATCAGTTCCATTGCCCTTGTGCTGGATCCTTCCTGCCCTACTTTGCTTTTTTCACCAGTGCTAAGCATATGCATTCTTAGTAACCAGATTTGATACAAATGGACATAGGGAGGGACAATTCTTAGTTTCATTTTCTTAAGAAATTTAGCTTGTCTGAGCATACACTCCTTTTTTGTTTTCTACTTCAGTAGCTTTTCAAGTTCTGGATGCAATAACCTACATTTGACAAAGATGTAATATTAAAAGCACTTAATTTTGATGTTTCCTCAATGTCAGATCAATCACTTTTATTTAAATACAAATGAAAAATCAACCAGGAAATGGTTTAGTAGTGCCTCATTGCCTACTATTAGTATCATGCTGCAGTACTTGCCAGTCTTTGCATTTATTGAAGGTGTAAGGCTCCAGACTACAAAAATCAATCCACTTTCCAAGCAGCAGGTCATTCTTCTCTGAAATATTATGAACTAGTGAAGGAAAAGAAGACATTGCTTTCACCTACATTGAATTTATTTGCTTGGTTTTTGTATATAACTTAATGTTAAATGCTCATGGCTTAAGAATTAGACTGCACTGACCTAGTGTAGATTTTGAAACATTCTGATGTACTGATCTTGAAACACTATATAACAGTGGACTATCAGGCAATTAGCAAAGCCTCTTGCATTTTCAGAGCTGAACTGCTGAAGATTTGATTTTTATAAGGTACTTGTACATATATATATATATACACACATATATATGTATATTCTCTTGCATACAGAACTTGCATCCAGCTGCTTTTAGAATGCATTGTTTTAAATACATGTTTAGTTTATGTCTTTGTTTAACAATGCACCATTTAGAAAGGGAAAAGTGGTGTGGTGCTTCTCTTTTAAAATCAGAATGTTGAAACTGTCTGCAGAAAGTTAACACAGAAGCTGATAATCAATTACCTCTGTTATCCTGAAAGTCTAAGTAACTCAGTCATTATATTAATCTGTTATAGGTTGCACTAAACTGCAAAAGCATAGAATAAAACAGTGCAGAATGCATGTCTGTGAAGATTCACAAATCTCCCTTTCAAACCATGGAAGACTTTTGTTTTTCTACAACCAATGCTGATCATACTTACCAGTCCATTCAGAGCTGTATGATCCCCCTCACCAAGTGCTGACACCTTTCCCAAGTTTTTGCACGAACCATATGTCTTAACTTGTGTAAAAGATGTTTTCCTGGATTACTGAATTAATTTTTCCAAATGGATGGACAACTTGCCCACTAGCTGTAGAAAAGCCCTTTTCAATTGGAAAATTTTGAACTGAATAGTCCTGCCTAAATCTTAGATGAGTCAAAATACCTGGATACCAAGGGGCAGAGAGCTCCACACCATGTGTTAATTTACTGAGCATGGCATGACAAAAATCAAAAAGTTACCTTCAAAGATCTTAGAAGTAAAATGTGACAAGCCGCATGTTGTTAAGTCTGGCTGAATGTGTGTTATGAAAGCTTCCTGAAGTTATTACTGACTAACAGTATGTCATTCTATAACAAGGAATGCTCAAATCAAAATGTTAAATACCAAACAGCAAAAAAATTTTTATTGGACAAGGCTGTTCATTCACTATGAATCTCCTCATTATACAATGTATCAATGTATTTTTACAAAGAGAAAGAGTGCTTTCTTTCTTTGCTGAGTACTACTGGATATGTGGTTTCTATTTGTACACTCAGTCTTGTCTTTAACTATTTGGCCATTCCCTAAAAAAAAAGAGAATAAATACACAAGAAAAAAATGAACGATGTATCTGCTTACATGTATTTTATTCTCAAAATAAAAGCCAATTCAGCACAAAGCATAGAGGAAGCACAGAGAAGCTACTGTAAAGAGTGCAGTACTAGCTCTAAGAGTAAAGCATAGGCTGAGCTAAGGAAAGAAATTCTGAATATTTGGGGGGGGGGGCTCTTTCATAGTCATTCAGTTAGTAAGAAATACAGTCATCAGTGCTATTATGTAATACTAGATTTGCACCCCCAAAACACATATAGTCAGTTTTCTGCGTCTCTAAGTATCTCAAAAGTATTAAGTTCCATCTCTAGAAAGCATAACAGGAGGGAAGTATTTATTTAAAGATAGAGAGTATAGCATTATCCTGACTATTCTCAGAATAATCCACAACCAGGAAGCCATTCTGGGAACTGCAAATATTTAAGTGCAGATATAGTCTGAGGAGAATAAAGAACAAATAAAGGAGGGTAAAAATAAGGGGTGAGGATAAAGTTCTGCATTAGCAGAATCAAAGCAAGGAGCAATGTCTCAGATGTGTTGTATGAAGTTAGACAGAAATATCAGTTTAGTTTTCTAATTAACTAATATTGATGAATATTAAAAAGAGCAACAAAAATGCTCATCAGGGCAGCAAACATACTTTTTTAAAAAGCCAGTTGCAAGTATAAAATTAGTAATATCTACTTCAGAAACTCTATTTTGCCATTGTAAGTCTAGTAAAAGAAGTGTCAACCAAACTTAGCTTATGTTTCGCTGTGATATATTTGTTTAAAATACAGTCTTGATCATCTGACTTAGCCTCTAAAGCACAAAAAATTGATCAAATATCTGTCACCTACATTAATGTAAAGATTAAATATGTTAGAGACATATTTTGCTCTTTTTCAACATTTAACTTCGGGTAAAAAAAAGCTAATTATTATGAAACTTCATTACTGCTCTCATGCATATTTTGAATCCACCAGCCAGGATGGTCCAGAACTACAGTTGACAGAGAATATTGTACCATCTTTTGAAGTGATGCCTTGGAGTGTATGTGAATATATGGGAATGTGGTATTTCGTGACCCACCTTAATAGAAAAGAACTGTTCATTTCTACAGAAGTCCTAGATCTTTATTTGAAGAGATAATTTGCTGTAACTTCAAATGCAAACAACCCTAAGGATATGGTGAATGTTTCTAATGTTTGGTATACAAACTAATTAAATCACAGCATATATACAAACATACTTTTCCTGGAATAATGTTGACAATATGGAACAAAATTTGCATATGTCTATTTTTGCTACCTGCCTACTGAAAATAAAGCTTCAAATTGCAGAAAAAGAAGCATGGTGTATTGTTGCGATATGAGGCGATGCGAGTCCCCAGGCAGGTGCAAAGGAGAGTCCTTTTATTACAAAAACCTGGCCTTTTTAAGCAGTTAGCTGCTTATCTGTTTGCATAGCTTTAAAGCATAACAAACGTAATTCAACGAACTACCATACACCACAGTGTGAACACGTGATGGTTATATAACATGTTTTTCTACCCCTAACTCCACTGTGCCTCTTTCCCACAGTCCTTTTCTACTTACCTGAAGTAACAGCCATGATTTTACAAAGGCAACAAGACCTTCACTTTACAAAGTTTTACCTATATGCAACAGTGTATTTTCAGATGATAGTCTGGTTCTTATTTTTTCCTTTGATCTCTTTCCAATTCAACTGAAAATTACATTGTGGGAAGAATATTACAAATCAACTTTACCTTTTGAGAAATACCTTTTTCTCTTTGTCGATACAGTTGACTATAGGCAAAAAGGTTGTGAAAAATTGTCATTAATGCGTGAGGTCTTTACAAGACAACCAAAAAAAAAAATGCTGTGGGCAGCCCAGTTATAAAGAAATTATATTACTAGAAGGAAAAGCCAAAAAGAAAAGGTCAAAAACCCCCAAACATCACAGCAGATTCCACTAGCTATATTTCTTCTGACCAATCTAAACCTTCTTGTCTTTCTAAATTACCTTAAAAATACTTAAAACGTCTAAAAGTGTTTCTTTTATGATGCCCTCACATGTATCTCACAAACATGCTAAAGATTAATTCTAACTAAACCACTAACAACGTTACACTAAGCAAAGTGGTAAACAGCATATCCCCACCTTCCCTAAGCACCCCCTATAGAAGGGGAGAGTTTTCCACACTCTGTGGCTGCTGCTCTGGGGTGTTTGGGTTTGAAGGAGGTATTGGCAGCCTTAGTGCTGCTTAGCTAGTTGAGATTTCAACAGAAATCTCTGCAGTAAATGTGTGCATTTGTGTGTGTACTACAAATTAGTGAATACCTGAACACTAATACAGAAAAATAATGAAATTTATCAAGATGAGGATACTGTAATATATTATAAAACAGAAGGAATGCCCATTACTGTGTCGAGTACCTTGTAACTTCCTCCCACCAGATGGTTTTTGAGTTTTAACTGATTTGTCATATATCCAGCTCTGGCAGCAGGGAGATAGATGGCCTGCTAAGGGCTCATGGGCAGCAGTGCCCCTGTGCAAGGACTCAGGAGGATGCTGAGGTGTTACCTTAAAGAGGGACAAAACCCCCAAACCAACAACTTCTTTACAATCTGGAACAGGTTGCTACAAGCTCATATGACCCTTGCAGTACATGACCTACATTGTAGGGAGGCATAACACTTAGTTGCATTACTCCACTATTTGATGTCAAAATTTAGAAAGTAAAACAAAGAAAGATTCCAGCATTATTTATGCAGTTCTGGTGAAGACGGCCCCACAATTCCTGTGGGAGGTGCACAAAGGGGGAATTTTGTCCCATAGTGTCCCACAGTTACAACATTTTAGAGGTTTAGTTTGAAAGCCAAAAAGGAAATGTAGGAGGAGAAAGAGCAGCTGTTCTGTTGACAGCAGAACAAATAAGACAGTTTCCTACCATTTTGATCCTTCTGCTTTGATTTCAAGTAATTTAATAAAGGACAGGCACCATCTTTCACGGTGGTGTCATTTATTGGCCTATTTTTCCCTCAGGAAAAGATATGTTTAAGTAAGTTAACTAATAATGTTAAGCTAACTGTGAAACTCCTCCAGCAGAAGGGCATGAATCAGATGTCTGTCTTCCACCTGATTGCCCATTTTTATTAATTCTGCAAGACCACAACTTATTTATCATTGTTTTTCTGTAACATGTGATTGATATTTGCTAGTGGTTTTAAAAGTTATAGAAGAGACAGAACACATGAGCGTTCTTATTACTGAGTTTAATTTTTCCTCATTAAATAAGGAACAGTGCTGAGATTCTTGAGAAAATATTGTCCTCTGTCATGTAAAGATTTAGTTAAGTGTAGTGTCCTTCACCACCACAGCAGAGAATACTGGAAACAAGTACTCATAGAAATGTGTGCTATCAAGTACTGCAACTATCCTCAACTCAAGTGGTCCTCAGGCTATTATGAAATGGCATTAAGCAAGAATCGCTAAGTAATTATGATAACATCCTGACATTGTATCTTTGCTTTTCTTTCGGTGATGTTGCCTTTCTTCAGTCAATGATTTACCGGCTCCTTAGCCCTTTCAACTCTTTCTTTCTGTTGTGAGGAAAAATATGTCAACAAAGGGGAGGAAATTATCTCCCATTCTCCTCTCTGCTAGAGGCAATGGGGAGAGGATTGACTTCTACGGCTTTTTTCTCCACAGCATTCAGACTTCATCACAAGCAATCACATGCTTGTCAACGTGACCATGTCTGCTCCATGACCACCTTTCCAGTGTCAGCAAGATACAAAACTCTGTTGGCTCTCCATCTGGACGAGTAATACAGGTGCCTGATCTGCATACAGAAATTCGCATGGTATCATTTTGTTCTTGCGTTATTGGGACCACGGTCTCTCTTTCAGAAAGGAAGTCAGTTTTGAGGTTTCTCTGTTGATTTTGTGTTTCATAGCTTTCTTTATTTGGTTGCTAGAAGCCACCAGCAGAAACTTTGAAACCTTAAGAGACAAAGAAAATGGACATGAAAAAGCTTGTCCTTAAAGTAGTGCAACAACTGAAAAGGAGCAGATGAGAATGAATATATAGATCAGGTAGACTGAGACCTCAAACAACTGAATGACAGAGATTTAAAATGATCAAGCATGGGCTCAGAATTTTGTAATAAAGAAAAGTAAATTAAGACTTTTTTATGAGGAGCTTATTGAGTGCTTTAATGACACGATGCTCATACAAGAGCATGGCTTGCATGGGAAAGGTCTTGAAGGCCCTGCTCAATGTACTGGCAAATGAGACTTCAGATCAGACAGGTGCTAGAAAATTATGGGTGGTGCAGTGTTTCTAGTGGTTCACGCTTGCTCTACTTTCAGGAAACCTTTAAACCCTTTGCTGCACTTCAGGTAAAACTTTGTTTTGATACATATCAAGTGGATAAGAAATAATTTAATTATATACCAAGAGTGAGAGAATGCACCTTCAACAACTTCTGCACTACTTGTAAGGTTGAATGTGAATATTTTGGAAGGTATTGGAGTTTCGTGATAGAATTGCAGATTAAGATAATGTTCACACTTATGCATTTGAACTGTAGAGCAAAAACACCGAGACTGAGTTATGGTGTTCCATAGAGTATTTTTCTGCTTCCAGTTCTAGCAAAATTGTGCATATTATGAACTGTGGCTATTGCTTTTTATTTGATATGTAGCTTATTGATGTCCTATGAACTAAAACTCCCATCTCTTTGCCATTGATGATATTCTTTGATGTTAAGAAACTGAACACATAACTTGATGAAAATATATGGTAATTTTCTACTAAATAATAACATAAATCATTAATGTATTATTTCTATTTTAGCAGGTTTTATATTATGTAAATCACACAGCAGACTATTCACTTATTAATGTGAGTATTTTGTAGTAATAGAATTAGTGATAATTCTAGAATTTAACTTTTAAATTAAATCAAAATTCTTATTAAGATTTAAAGTAGATTTAAACTTTTCTTCAGTTACACAAACACTAATCTAGAAGGTAAACATTTGAAAACTGCTCTGAAGTTACTAAATCGAGTGACATTAGTTTCTGTTTTAAGAAACCATAAATGATCTGTTACTATCATTTACTTAATAGTATAGCAGTAATCTTCTGTGGAGGAAAGCGGGCAGTTGTGGCAATTGCTGAATATTTTTTGTATTTAGGATAATGGACAGTAGTGAGTCTGGACTTCAAACCAGATCTAGAAGGAAGAACATCTCTTTATTTTCATCACAAAAGGTTTGTTAGGGGTACTGCCACAAAACAGTATCTTAGATGAGAAAGAATAACTTTATTCCAGAACTGATTTCACTATTCAGCTGAGGCAGAAAATTTCTGGCTAGATAATATGTTTCTCAACAGAATAATTCTCTTTCCCTTTCTTTTAAGACAGCCATCTTTCTTTTTTGTGTGTTTTATTTCTGCTGTCGCTAACGCTAACCAGTATGTTAACTGATATTTAAGGATTAGCCCTTCCACCTTCAGATAATTTCAAAAGAATGATAATTGGGGTTTACTGAATCACAGCTCACACAGGATGGGAATTCAGGCCTTTCATGGTACAGTTTAAGTTTACCTTATTTGTCACTAATGCTAACAGAGCCAGTCTTACGTTTGCACGACCCCTGAATTCACATCACCTGTCTCGTGCTGCAGCATTTGAGGTCGTGATGTTGCATGGTCAGTGCAACCAGGCAACCAGTGAAGCTGATACCTAAGGAAACAAAAAATAATCCGTTTTGAGCCAGCTGAGTTCCTGAATCCAGCTGTCCCTTTGATTGCAGAAATGTGCTGGCACAAGCAAGAGAGCATAGGTTTGTATTGGTTTAAGATGAATGTTAAAACAATGCCTTTTGTTAAGTGGCAAATAAAGGTACATTTACTTACAGTTGTAATGCAGGGATGCAGTGATATGAACTTCACGTGTGTCTGGATTGTGTGTAGTAATCAAACATGCAGTACTGAAATTCATTGGTGCCTTGAGTGACTAGACAGAGGCTAGACAAAAACAAGAACAAAACTAGGTATTTATTTGAAGGGCCTTCAAAGGTGCACCCTGGGCAGTCAAAAGGCTACACCCTAGATGGACCCCGGGTCACAGGTTCTTCACACTTTTATAAGTTTGCTTCATTTGCATATCAGGGTTAATTCTCCAATTATAACTTCAGTTAATGATGTAATTACCCCAAGTTTGCCCCTCCTTTTCAAAGGCTTTTAGTTTACACATTTTGGGCCTGGGACAATCTAGGTGTCCTTGGAGAGCAAACCTAGAGAGGGTTTGTTATGTCTAACCAGCATGAGAGAACAGTAGTTAACAGTAGTAGGCCACACCAAACTTCAGAGGTACACACTAGACAGTACAGGATTTGAAAAATATAAAAGTTAAAACCTAAGGCATCACATTACCAGGCCCTGAATTTCTGTGACTAATGGAAAGCTGCCAATAATTCTTTGAATATATCCTGCCTCTGCAGAGCTTTTGGGACAACTTCTCCAGGACCAAAGAGGAAAGCAATGTGAATTTTGAACTCAGACTGTCAAATGGATAAACATAGAATTATCTTTTCTGGAGTTGTACTATTTCTTTGAAAGAAATACAATATATATTGGAAAGCATCCACAATAAATTGAAGAAAGCTGAGTAACATATTGGACAACAGAATTGCTCTGATCACTCAGGATTGTTTTACTCATGCAGTTTATAAATCATCTGTCTAACTATCCAAAAGGTATATAACTTCATGAAACTGAATGAAATTAGATAATCTATCTTAACACAACTTGAGTTGTTAGCAAAAATAGAGTAAGAGAATATATACTTCAATAGGTAATAACTATTGACAATTAGAAAGCCATACACTCAAGTATAGGTTAGAACAGCTTTAACATTACTTTCCTAAGTGTTGATAACAGCAAGTGTAGCAGAAGGAGATATCAACAAGTAGAAAAACAAATCTAAATAGGTAAGTAGATTATCAATCATTTTAAAAAATAATTAATTTATTGTTACTCTATGTGGAGTTTTTCCTGGCCCTGTCTTTGCTCAGTAAGACCATATGTCATAGTTATGTTACATTTCTGCAGTGAATTATTTTAAATGTGTAATCTTACAGCTTGTCTATGATTAAAACAAAGCAAAACCAAGTATTTACTCATCATGGTTGGTGCACTTGCCCAAAGCCTCAGCAGAATTAAAGATTATGGAATCCAAATGATACTTCCTAGTGTTTACCATTGGTATGATCGTTACTGCAAAGATTTATCAATGACACTTGGATTATTTTATCACAGTATGTCTGTAAGCATAAAGTTTTCTACATAATTCTCATTCATTTACCAGTGAATATAAACCTGTTCCTCAAAAAAAACATAAGAGCTCTGTTAGTATATTTGCATTTATGCAGTGCCTAAGCAGACAGAGAATGATATCACAGTTTAAACAGTTCTCCCAAAGCAGGCCAACAATACAGCTCTTCCAGTAGAAGAAACTTTACAATGTTTTAATTCTTCTTCAAGGAGCAAAGCACAGCAGAGAGCCTGGCTGTCAAATCCCACCACATTCTTCTGAAAATGTTGCCTATTCTGCCTCACATTTATGCTGTTATGTGCTGAGGGAAAAATCTTTAAAACACTGATATTGTATGTGCATATTGTACCAGCAATAGTGTGGATGATTTTGTTGGAATGGGAGGTAGGGAAGCCCAGAGGTACAGGAGGACAAGGTCTGTGCCAACTACAGAGAAATTAAATGCATCATGTTTACCTGGATTACAGAGCATAAACATAAACCTGAATATTCCTATTCATATATGCTTTCTTAGGTATTCATCACTAACATGTTAAAATGGAAACCTGATGCCTTCCTGATAGCAATAATGGGCAGCAATCTGGTCTGAATTGAGAGAGGTCCTTAAAATGGTGCCTGTGGGAGAAAATGTTAAAGCTGTTAATGCAAATGATGTTGAGAGCAAGAGCTAAATGCTTGGAAATGTGTCTGGATACAGTAAGAAAAGGAATTTGAGTAGATGTGATGCAGAAGTGGCTGCTTCATGAATATAGACAGCTTATTTTCTCCAAAATCCTTTCTCCACCTTCTTCTCAAAATGATAGCTGCTTGTACTTTTTTATGGAACCTGGACATTTATTTTCATGATAACCTGGTGCTTGATAGCAGTCAAAAAATGAGACATATTTTGCAGAGATGTTTGCTAAGTAGTTATGTTATGTTACACTGTAAAACTGAGTAGGAAAGACTGATCTTTAGCACTCAAAGAGATCTTGCATCTTTCATCGCAAAAGACTTAGGTGTCAAGAGTGCACTATTGATCAAAATATCAGCAGGCTTGCAGCACAGCAGCCACTTGACAATACAGAAAAAAAATTACTTCTGTCCATGTAATGTAAATCTCTTTGTCAGGCTTTCAGTCTTCCTAGAAGCATACTTATAATCTCAGTCCAGCAGAAAATATTAAGAACTTCTATGAATAAACTTACTGTCAGTCACAATTATGATCTGCATGGACCATTGAATGTCAGACAGCATTCTGGCAGAAGCCAGTCTCCTATATCTTGATAACCTGACCAAACTGTGCAAGAAATAAAGGCTAGGCTTCAAGCCTGAACAACTGGTGGGTGCCCATGCTGGTTCCACTGCTGCTTTGTTGCTGTGGGCACTGCCTTTGCACCAGGAGCATAACAGCAGCAGCCCCTGTCCTGGGGCCCTGTTCAGGCTCCCAGCTGCCCAGTCATGACTGCTGCACCCATCGTCCTTCAGCTTTACTCATGTATTCCCCACAAGCTCTCTCAGGACCTGCCTTGCAGCATTGAACTGGTAGGATTACTGGCAGCTAACCTGTGTGCTGCGCATGCCTTTGATTGGGTTTTCACTTCTTGGCGTTAGTCTTTGTAATTACAGTCCTTACTTCCAGTCTTTGCTTTAGCCTAGTCAGAGCGATTCCTGTGATAGCCCACATTTTAAGTAATATTTTCTAGACAGTTCTACTTTAAAAAAAAAGAAAAAAGTATTTTCTTTGTACTAAGACACACAGAGATATTGAAATTTTCCAAAGCAATTATTTCTTTTCACACTGCATGATTTCATGTTCTGTCAAACCACACGTTTAAATCTTACTGTGGCCACTTAGCAACATATTGGCATATCTCAGGTTGCTCAAAGTCAGCAGGCAAATTGAACATCTCGCTATCAGCCTTGGAGCTAGAATGTCCTCTGGGTCTCACAAATGTTATGAAATGCAATCCTGCTACAATATCATGAGGGATATTTTCTGTAATAATGACTGTCCTAGGCATAAGGCATTTTTAGCCTGCCTTCTGTCTTTTAAAGGTGTTCACCACAACCTGCACTGAGTCGGGTGATAGCCTCTGAAAACGCTGATTGTCTTCCTGATGCTGTCATTCTGCAAGAGAAAAGTAGCTCCCACCCTCTCAATATATATTAGATAGTTCCACCAATATAATGAATATCATTCATGTTACTAGCAGCAAGTCATGTTAAGAAAGAAAAATGGCACTAAAAAGAGTAAAACCAGACAGATTTCTTGGAATTTTGCCCAAGTGCTCTGGCAGATTTTGTGGTGCTGTGCTATACAATATGCCAAGTCTAAAATGCAGAGAAAAGACAATCCACAGGATAATGCATCTCATGCTCTCCTATGAGCTACAAGGATGCCTTCACCCAAAGCCATATATCTTTTGCTATAGCCTTTTTCTACCTGCTCTGATTACACCTTATTAGAAGACCTGGACTGGCTTCACTGTCTGCTGATAAAACCTCCTAGACAGTAGACAAGCATTTCTTAGACTGAAGTAGATATGTATGATCCAAGCAGCAATGGAAAATTACCCCTTTCAGAAAAAGAATATGATTCTTTTTATATTCTTTCCATTTTTCATCAGCATTAAAAATCAGCTGACAGAAGGAAAAAGATGAAACTGATAGGTTATTGATAATTTTCCTTAATTTGTTTGTTTGCTTTGCAACATTCATTCTGGGAGCAAGACAGACAAATCACACTATCTGATGAACCTAAACAGTTGGTGAGTTTGCCTTGATAAAAATCCTTCTCTTAAAAGCAAACTTATTTATCTATTTATTTTACTTAAGTGATTAAGGAAGCTATAGAGATGTATATATATATATATGTATACATATACATGTCTATATATATACACATATGTGCATGTAGAGATGTATGCGTTAGCATAACTGTTTTCTATAAGGTTAGTGTTCTGAATCAGCTAAAGTGTCATTTGAGGAAATTGATATAGTAAGAATGCACTGTTTTTTAAGGTTTAAAGAGGCTGTACAAATAGATGACTATATCACATTTATGTTCAGAGACAAATAACAATCTACTATACCTGTGCCTTCACTCTAACAGAATTATTCAGTATTGATATTAAACTCTCGTATTCTGAATTCTGAAAACTAAGCTGTGCTTCAAAAGGTCAGCAGAAATGGCACTGTCTTGCAATTCAGACCTTTGGATGTGATCCAGAAACACTATAATATGATAAATAATATCTTAGCATACTGCATTGACCTGTGTTACTTTTGTATGTTTTCTAGCTTGTAGAATTTTTGTATGTTTTCTAGCTTGTTACTTTTGTATGTTTTCTAGCTTTCTAGCATAACGATTTTACTTTTTCTTGGTCATCTGTTTTTCTTTTTTGTTCAGTCATCAAGTACCATTTACCAAGAGAGTAGATAATAAAGAAGGGCCCATTCAGTACTGCCTGTGTAAGCTGGACTTCCACAGACAGATGTCAAAGAGGTAAAACCCTCCATCAGATCTCATAAGTCTGAAGTAAATAAACAGGTATTTGAGTAGCTGATCCACTAACACAGAAATCTGTTACTTGCCTCCTGTTTTAATCTTGTTGACTGAATAACAAAGTGGAAACAAGGAAGGATTTAGTTGAGGTTTTGTTTGAACTACATTCTTGCTAACAGTAGTTGTACTGTTGTTTGTGATGAATACATTTCATTCGCACTGAATTTGTTATAGGTACCAAAAAATGGATAGATAGAATTAATTTTAGCTATTAATTTAAAATTTTGAAGGAGTAATGTTTTTGTTGTTGTTTTTATGAGTGGACATGTCATGCATTGGTAGAATAAGCTCTGCCATTTTTTGAAATGCATGACATATCTTATTATATCTAAACACTTATGATTTAGAAAAAATCAATAACATCAAACTAGATACTAAAGCCTTGAATTTCTTTAATTTCACCAGAGTAAGCTTCTTGTATGCACCATCACTGGCAGTGCTGGCTGTAGTAGTTTGGCCAGCTTGAGTCACTCAGACCATTTCCAGGGTCCTTTTCAACAGCAGTCCTAGGAGGATGTGATCAGCAACTCACTCATGCAAGTCTCCCACAGAAATTAGCATAAAAAAGGAAAATATAAAATGTGGTTTGTTTGTTTGTTTGTTTGGGTTTTTTTTTTGCCATTTTAGAAGTCAGTTCTGTCAAATATATCTCCATGGCCACATGTTTTTTTTCCAGAGTCTGGTTCAAAATCCAAAGAAGTGCGTGGAAATTTTTCATAGGAACATTTTTTCAGACATTTATTCCATTTGTTGCCTAATTCTCTTCTCTCTTTAGCTGTGCCCTACTTTAGCACTAAACAAGACATGAGTTATGTAGGCCAAGTCAGACATCTATCATGTATATAATAGAGCTTCAGTTCTGGTTAGGCCTATTCTTTCCTAATAGGAAAGAGAAGTATTGTCTAAAGTGAGTGGAAGAATGATGGAGCAGTGCTTATTGAAAACACGAGATGCATACAATTAGGATAAATCCAATTAGGACTGCATAAATGCTGATGCTTAACACGTTCTTTTCCCTGTCAGCAGCTTAACCCAGTTTCTGTGGCTATAGCAAAAGCAATAGTTGTTATACCTATAGCTGTCATAAATGTTACAATACTATGCAATGTGTTGAAGACAGCAAAATACAATTAAATCTTCCTTAAATGCTAACCTTACAAAAACAACAGTACATCCTATAAATCATTAAAAATTGATTAGGCTTATGATCTGAGTCTCTCGAGTATGTGACTTCAGATGAGGAAAAGAGGGTCATCAGGAAGGAAGGTTCCTTGGAGAGGCAGGCACTGATTTCCCTGTCTTCTCTGGAGGTCAGGTGTTTCTCCATCCAGAACCCTGTGCTCAGATTTAGCCTTTGCCTTAGTCAAGATTTGCACTTGATTTCTTTCCCCTTTTATGTACAGCTCTCATTCTAAAACCATGTTTTAAAATAGCCCTAGTTAATCCACTCTGTATTTTCTTAAGTGTATTAGCAATCTAAAGTATGTCAAAATAACATACTGTTCTGAGGCTCTTATAATACTAGTCTTTAATTTATTCACAGAGTTCTTTTATATCCCTTGATACCATTCAGTATCAAATTGGATTTATCTTGCCTTTTTCCCCTGGACGTGTCCAGTATTTGTAGGAACATTTCCCAAAAGCTGGATTCTGTAGTCTGTGGTAATAAACTTCTATTATTTTTTCTGGCACAGATTTGGCATATTTCTATTGACATATTTCACTCTCTAAATAATTCACTGGCATATCTGAGCAACTTCCAGGGAACATTTCCTTTCTGAGACCATACCATTTTGGCATTTTCGACTGTCTTCACATTCCTTCTGTGATTTCACACCATGCAGGCTGTGCTTTAGCACCTCTGTGTTTACAGTCCACTGCAAAGCAGTCACTTTCTCAAAGACAGGTATGTCAAAAACTGTAGGCCACAGAGGTACATGTGAAGATATTCCTCTTTATCCCTGAGAAGCTACACCAGGATCAAGGCTATTCAGCTCTAATTCCTCCCGTTTACCAAAAAGTTTCCAGTTAAGTGGAAGTGGTGGAGTTTCAGAGCATGTGTAGACCCAAAAAAGAAAAAGGAAACTCCAGATGGCTTATGTCTAGTTCCAGGATCAGGACTGTGTATCCATCACAGATCAGCATAAGTATCTGCACTAGGCTGTGCTAAACTGGATCTTCAGAGGGAAGTACTGCGGAGTCTCCCAAATGATGAGCAAGGCCTGGAAATCAAGAGATTGCTGTTTAGTAGTCTTTTCTCCTACTCCAAGGTACCATCTTCCAGTGAGAGAACAACAGCAATGGATGGAGGCTGCTGCCATTGTTGCCAATACCATAAGACTCAGTGGTGAATTCCAGTCCAGGGACTCCCCCAGATCAAAGAAAAGCGGGTCTTCAGAAGTAAGATTCTGAGAGATGTTCTTCTCATTGCCTCCCACAGCAGCTGGCTGGAGCAGCCAAAAGCACCAGCTGCTGAAAGATAGCTCCTAAGCTGAGATAGACCACACCTGACACCACACCGCACCTGGCACAATTAACTTGTCTACCAAATAAGAATGACCCTGGCAAGCATTTCATGTGCCACACACTCAATGATCCAGTCCTCCTCTGGTCTGGCCCCTCCCAACAAAAGACATGGTAGCACTCCTGGAGAGTGACACTGGGTAATCCACCCATAGCACAAAGTTCCTGTCTTGCATATACCTCTGAAAGAGACTCAGGGCCGACAGGTGAAAAGCAAATTAGAAATGTTATCTGTTTAACATGGTGTGTAGAAATGTGTCCAGTGCAGCAGTTTTCTCTCTCTGTAACCCCTTTTAACTACTCACAATATTTTTTTAGCTCAGGCTCAAGTCCACTGCATACAAAACCAGCGTCTTTCTCAGCCTCCCTCTCTTCACCCCAAAGCTGCTTCCCACATCCCCAACCTCTGTCTCACCTTCCAGACAGCCCTGTGAGGTGGGCTGAATGATGCAGAATCATCAGCAGTGATGCAAGTCAGCACAGCTCTATTTTTTCTGAAACCATGTTCTGCTTTGCAGCCATCCTCTAGCAGCACCGTTTAGATGCTTGGGTCAAATCATGGTCAGCAAATGAGCACGGGGAGGCTCCCACAGCTCCAACCACCCTTTCCCTGCTCCCTTTGCCTTGCTGCCTCCCTCTCTGCAGCCTTGGCAGCAGCCTGTCTGCATCAGGCACACGCCAGTCAAAAAGCATGGCCCAGAATAGTTCCTGGGCTGGGAATTACTCAGATAGTCTTGGATCATCCCATCCTTACACTGACCTTGTAGAGTCAGTGCTGCTGCATGTTCCTGAGGGATGTGATACTACTGAGCCTCTTCCATCAAGTTGCAAGTGTGAGAAGACCAGAATTAGTGTGCAGCAGCTGCTAGCTGTTCACTATTGAAGTTTTATAATTTTATGCCCTTTTCCTTTATTTTCTGGTTTAAATTAGCATATATCTTGCTTGACAATTTATTTATGGAATAAAACAAAATAAACATGTCAAATATTTATTAGAATACTTTTTGTTTCAATATTTGACATGTTCAGTTTATTTTCATAAATATATTTGTAAATGAATGTTCAAATAAAATATAATACAGTAAAATGTCATATTTATTGAAAATTTTACAGTAAAAATAAAATTTAAATCTGATGGTAAAAAAGTTTAAAAATGAAAATTACTAAAATGAGTTATCATTAAATTAACATCCCCTTGAATTAAACTTTTTATTTCACCAGCCAGATACATTATTGTTTTTCAAGTTCAAGAAGGATATCTGGAATTTTTTTTATTTACTCTTAATTTATTATTATATTGTGAGAAAGTGGTACCAAACATTCAATTCAGATTCTTCCAGTTCTATACTAAACCTCACACTATCTCTCACAAAAGTATATGATTCTTTTTCGAATTTAACAGTGTTTTGAATTTCAGAATGTATTCTTGTTCCCTTCTTTTAATGTTTCTGATGAATCATTTTCTCAACATTTTTCTCCCCATTTCCTTAAATATGAATAAAGCTGCCAGTGCATTAAGGTCCAATAGTCATATCTCAATGCATTCTGTTCTGGAGCTTCTTGCAGGTCCATTCTATACATGTTTTCCTGATCATCTTATTTTTGTAGACAATTCATCAGGCCCACAAGCAGATATCCAAAACCTGTGATAGGTCACCATGTAGCAAGTCTGGAGGTCTTAGTTAAATTGTGCATTCAGGCAAAATCTTAAGTTATAGAAGAACACTTTGCATGGATTTACTTGACTCTGAACCCTTGCCACAGCAAATCTGTGCTCTGGACTCCTATGTTCATCTAATAAAATCAGTGTGCATGGTGAAGCTAATCAAGCTGAAATGTATTCTGGAAAATGTATGCAGATGAAAAACCCTTTTGCAAAGGCTTACCCTTTCATGTCTCCCTTCTTGTTTCTTTCTCTTTATGTCTGTCACTACTGCAAGTTCATCCATCATCTCCACTGGCCCCATGGATAGTCCCGAGTTATTTCCTATGGGCTGGGGGATGTTGCCCCCAGGAGAGGCCCATCTCAGGGCATCAGGCACCACCCTACTGCAGAGACTCCCACAGTTTCAGGCAGTCTGGTTGGGCTATAAATATTACTCTCTTTTCTGAGGATGAAAAGCAATTTTCCTGAATTTTCTGCACTAAGTAGAAGAGTTAAAAGCTTGTGTGCTCCTTTCCTGTGGAGTTACAGCCAATTCCCTTAGAGATGGTGTGCTGAGTCAGTTATTTTTCAGGATCAGGTCAAAGAATGCACTGGCATTACACATATTTACCAAAAGCTGCTCACCTCCAATTTGCTGTCCAGCATCAGAAACCTGGCAGATAAAATGGGACAGGTGCTTTCTTTCCTATCTTTACCACTAACTTTTGAAGCAGACAGATACACAAATTAAGTCTCCTTGACATTTGTAGTGTGCTTCAGGCACAGTATCAGTCAGGAAATGGGACTTTCTTGATCTTTATATAATGTAAGTCTTATGTTGTCAATGCTATTCATTATGTTTTACACCAGGGAGGGAGGGACGGAGCAAAAGATGGAAGTAAACTATCTTGATGCTGGCCAAAGAAATGGAAATGCCCATGGAATGGTATGAAGGATGAAGCAGTCAGTCTAACCACATAACTGTAGACATACACATAGAAAACACAAAAATAACAAAGAAAAACCCTCGGGATTTTTTTTCTTTTAGAAATGATTCATTTGGGTTTCCTCCTACATTTCTCCAAAGAATCATTCATTTCCTATCTTGGCTATTTTTAACATATTTCACTGTATTTAAATACACCAAAATGTCCTAGAATGTCTTCCATTAACACCAGAAGAAGATAAAAGGTCTCATTTCAGTTTCTTCAATTAATTAAAATATGGCAGAGCTGAATTTAAAAAGAATTTATTACAACCAATACTTTTAAGTGTTGGCCTGGTAATAAACTAAAAGCAGAACAATTTGAATGCATTATTTTAATGAAACTAAGCTTATATTCTATTTGTTTAAATCCCTGCCACTCTTCCAATTAATTTAAATAGCACTGATTGACATAGAACACTTCTTTTATTGAAATTATACAAGTTAGACAATATTAAAATATTTTCTCTGTATGAGCAGCGAGGAGATACGAAGGATAGACCACGCATTTCTTTCACAGATGAAAAGAAATGGGTCAAATGTTTTGTTTTACTTGACAGTTTAAATATGACTTGTGAACAGCCCAGCAGGAGTACTTATACTTGACTCCTTTGTACTAGAAAGGGTCTATTTTTTAATCGGGAAGTGCAGCTTTGTGGTGATTCTGTGATACTGTGTGATACTGTGATACTGCACCCATCTTGTTTGGTGCACAAAGGATCCTGCCCAGGGAAGGTGGAGGAGGGGTTGGGAGCATAGTTATCCTCTGTGGCCTGGGGCAGTGGGATGAGATTTCACAGGCAGCAGCATCTCCCACACCTCGCTCCTGGCTGCAGGCTTTCTCCTCCACACCCCACCTGCTGCCAGCTCTAGCACTCATCAGCCTCCTGCAAGGCCAACTAAGTTACCTAAACTGCAAGAAAACAAGCAAAAACTTTGCTGCTGGGCTGGTGAGTTGAGGCATTCTGGGCATTTCTGAGGCCAGAGCCTGAACAAGGCTGTGGCTGGGAAAATGGACATGGGATGCAAGGGCAGGAGGAGGCAGAGGAAGATGAGGAATTCTTTCAACTCTCTTGGCTTTGCTGTGGGAGATGGACATGCCAGCTGAACGGCAGCTGCATTTCCTTATGTTTGTTAAACAAACGAGCTGTCCTCAGACCTTCTCTGTCATTGAAAGTCACACATATAAATCAAATATTCTTTAACAGATCATTTGTAGTTGGTGCAGGTGCATATGTTGTGAACAGCAAAGCAAGACCTGGTTCATGTCTAGGATTTCTAAGAGCTACAATATAAATAGCATCCATTGCCAGGCACGGTGGATTTTGCTGCCAAACATACAGCTTGTAGAATCAGGAGTGGCACAGAAATTCTCATGAGGAAACTAGAAATATTCCTTTCTTTTGTTAGCTCAAGCTATTTAATAATCTTTGAGGGATCAAGACCTTCATGCTGATTTGAGAGCAAGCCAATCTCTTGGTACTTCTGGAAGAGATTGCACAATTTCAAATGAATCTGGAAACTGGTTTAATGGGTAAAAGAAAACACAATGGGTAACTAAGATCTTAGACCTGATGTTTTCTGTTCATACATCATTTTCAGTTTCATTTGTGAGATTTTTACTCCTGTTGCCTATTTGTTTTCAGAAGAACTGAACAGACTTGAAAATAAGCATGTAAAATTGCAAAAGTACAGTGTTAATTACCATCAATTTGACTTAAATTTTCTGTTTGTTCCAAATTCTGAAGCTTGTATGATTTTAGCCCAAAGAAACTGTGATTGTTTCTAGAGGCCCATTTCATTATCTTACACTTTTTCCTGCTAAACTGAATGAGCTACTTTATCAGTCTCCAAGCCTTATCCAATCCAATAATTTTCAAATGGTTGTCTCTCTCTTCTATTTACCAGTCCAGTCCAATTTAGCATTATCAGCAAATTTATGTATGTTTGAAATTACATACTCCCTTCAAGGTCATTTATGTCCACAAAGAAACCTGCAATAAAAGAATATTAATGAGACAGAATAAAAGCAATTAAATTAACTCGCAGCTGAAATGTACCTTGTACCTCCTGTGAAACAGAAGCACTATACAGTACTTTATAAAGCTGCTCAGGTGGCACCTTGTGGTGATTAATTAAAAAAGGCATATGGTACATTTCAGTCTTGTTTGTGATTTTCCTTCCCTTTATTGCTTTCTTTCATGACCTTTAGCCTAGCTTTAGTAATGCAATAATAAATTTATGTCCTTCCCTGGTTGGTTTTGAAACAAGAATGCCTGTGGAATGCAACCTCTTCCTGAGTGCTTGCCTTTGGGAGAACCTGATTATGTAACTCTTGTGCAATGACATTGAAAGCTTCAATTTCCAAAAAAACTACTCTGTCCACTGCCTCAATGCATTTCTTTCCTTGTTCCTGCATGATAGACCTGAAAGAGAAAAGGAGTGGAAACTGGCCACGCTGCAGGAAGAAACAGTCAATATGAGGGGACTTTCAGAGAGATAAATGTTATTAAAGGTGGATATTTTTGCCTACTGCATGGTGTGCCACCATGTTCAGGGAGAACCTTGAATAATGGATCCCAAATTGAGCCATGTTTCTGTGAAAAATAAGGTATCATAAGGTATCTATGCAATGGACAGAAGTTCAGAGAAACAGATGTAACACTTCATTCCTAAAAAGACTGGCCTGTTTGGTCTGTAGGTGTCTTACTCTTTTTTGGCTACTTAGAAAAAAGTGAGTGGTTATGTGTGTTGCAAATTTTTTCACGGAGAATAAATTTTACCCCTAAATGTCCTCCCTTCAAAGTAGTCTTTATAGAGTTTCTTTTACAATAAATGTAAAAAAAAAAAAGAAAGTAGTGGGGATTCAACTGTCCACCTTTTAATTCTTTGAATTTTTAACTTGTTTCTGACACTGTGACAATGAATTTCTAAACATACTGCCTCAGGCCCAGTGGCCTCCAGCAGCTCCCTCCACTTCTGCACCCGCCTGCAGGTTGGGAAACCCTTCCTCATCCTTAGCAAGCTCAGACTCCATCCTGCCCACCAAAGATCCTGTCAAGCACATGCGGGGTGCCCAGCACAGCTCTGCTGCCTGCAGACAGCCTCAGTGCCTCTCTCCAAAGACAACACGGACCTCTCTTTCCTCCTGCACCATCTCTTTAATGCAATCTCTTCTACCTTTCTGTGTTGCATTATGATTTTTCCTGATAATGATGCTGTTCTGAAGAATGGAATAAAATGCATTTGTGAAATAAAGATAGACTTTTTTTCACTAAATCAGCAAATTAAAGAGTTCAAGCTTAACAGCGAGACACCCTTTTTTTCCCCTTCAGGAATTCATAATGCATGTTCATCAATAAATTATAGTGCTATAAAACCTTCTAATTATTTTGCTTTGGTTTTCCCTAACATTAAAAGCACAATGCACACAAATTCCATGAGGTTGCCCCCACAGAAAGATAAAAAAAGTGAGGACGATGATTTGGCTTGGTTTTTCCCGTCTCTCTGGGGGGTGTATAGAAGAGAGAATGTAAGCCTTCAAGTTCAGGAGATACAAAACACCCTAAATTAGCTGATCAAGAGTACAAAAATATTAAAATTATTTAAATCACTCAGTGTGTGCACAAGCTATAGCAGTCCTTCCTAAGTGGCCCTTAGATAATCCTAAAGAATAAAGATTAGAAAATAGAAGCAATCACCTGGCAACTTGTAGTCAGAACCCATGTAGTGTTTTATGATGGCAAAGCATATTTTTCATATTTTTCCTAAAATATAAATTGATCCTAAATTTTTTTTCCTAAGCATTATAGCTATCTTTTCAGGAAATAAAGGCATAATTTTTTTAATCATTATTTTTATAGTTTTCCTATACTTATAAAATGAGTCTCATTCTGGTTTTTTCCCCATTCTGCAGTTGGATCTAAATTACTTTAAAAAGTCAATTACTTTATAAGAAATAAATGAACAAATGCAAGGATTTTCAGAATTTTTTTTTTACATCTTTGTTACTAAAATTATGCTAATGCTTGCATGGAGTCCAATATTTTTTCAATTCAAATGACCTTACATCCCAGGACATTTTTAAGTTTGCATTTACAATGTTTCTCTTATTGCACAGAAGCAGCATGAAAGGTAGTGAGGGACTTTATTTGTGTATGATGCTCTTCAAAAATGTAGTCCAGATATTAGCACTGTGTAGCAGAGTTCTCAAATTTTGAAAATTATCTGCCTTTGTTTCTTACACTTTCTCCTGTCATGCACTTAAAAATATCTCATATTCATATTTTAATTCAATAACTGTTGCTTCAAGATAGTCACTAAATAGATGTGCAATAAACATTAGCCTATGCAACAATTTTCTTCTGTACTCTCCAGTTACTCAAATTATTCACATTGATTTTTTAAGTTATTCAGCTTGTTCTTATATGCAGTAATTTGTTGAATCAATTTAGGTTTAATTTTCTATTACAGTCCCATAAATCTTGTATGTGCTGCTATGCTTTAGTGATATTGACTCTGTGCAAACAATTCAGGGACTTCAGGTATTTTTCAACATTCATCACATTAAGCATGTTCAAAGTTTTCCCCTCAGATTCTTATTTCTGAGACCTGAAATATAGGCACTATAGACCTGAAATATTTAGGACTCAGAATATTTCTTTCATTTCAAATATTGATGCAAGTGATTTAGGCACCTAGAAAAAGTGAGAGAAAATTAAACTCTTGTTCCAGTATATCGCATGCCATGTTTCTCCTGTTTCTGCACATTCAATTTCCTCTCTCTTACTAGAAAAACAGTGAGAAAGATATTCTTTTAAATCCTTCTAACTGTTGAACACAGTTGATCGTTCATCTTGATGGATTACAACAATAAAGAAGAGAATATTTTGATCCCAGAGGACAATCCCATTAATTTCAGGCAGAGTTTACTCTGCCCCGGAAGGTCCACATATTTTCCCACTGGTTGGATACTGCTGCCCTGTGCAAAGCTTTGTGAGGACAGAAGTAGCATTCTTCACAGGCTAATAGAGTCATAAGAGCTCCAAATTTGTGTATTCTGACTGTTGATAGCTGTAGTCTGTAGGTGCTGAACACACGTTTGCATCAGAAGAAAGGTATTTCCGCATGTTGCCTTTCCCTGGGCTTAGAATTAAAAGCCAAACACTGTCAGAGGGGAAAAAAGGGTTTTACCTCTGTATTTATTCAAGGATCCTTTGGTGCATCACATCCAGGTAGAAAGCACCCCTGAATGCACACCAAAAATGCACATCCAAAAGTGCCCACCAGGGTGCCCACTCCAAGAATGCACCAGGGTGCCCCCCCCGAACAATGCACTGCCCTGCTCAAAGCACACACACACACACACATGCACAAAAAATGCACACAAAATGCCCCCATGATGATTCACGTATACAATTACAGACCTTGCAAAGTAGCATATCTATCAAAGATTCCCCAATGAGAGGCTCAAGAGAAGCCCCCGTCTTGAGGAACCTCCCCCCCTTGGAGGGGTCTATCTTAGTTTACAGAATGTGTTCTGGAGAGGACCTTGGTGTCTGGGGCTTTCTGTTCCAACTGCGAGGCTTCCAAGATGTTTGGTCTCTGGCTTAATGGAACTTTGGGTCTAAGCTAGTTATCAGACTTAGGGAATTACAAGTATGTGGGCTAAAAGCACTAAGGATACATGCAAAGCTGTATGAAAGGGTATATGAGAAGGGTATATGAGAGGGGTATATGAAAAAGCAAAAAATCATCATGGCATCACCTACATTCTTGTTACATGGAGAGGCACCTGGGGAAATACCTGGAGTCTGACCACAGGACTGCCTGCATGTACAGGAAGGGACTTTAAAATGTCAAAGCAGACTGTCCTGCCTAAACATCTTCTCTGAGAACACCATGAGCTGGATGGTCAGTGGAATCCACCCCACCATTTACAACAGCGAATGCCTTCTTTTTTCAACAAGCCTGAGCCCTGACTCCTGTAAGGTTTGCAAAGTGAGGAAACAGGAGTGCATTTATTCTGACCACAACTGAGTCTTCTTGGCTACAGCTTGCCAAACATCTGAAGCCTTAATTTCCTTCTTTTTCTTAAGTTCTTACTTTTCTGCTACTGCTTTCTTTGAAGAGCTTGGAATATCAGCAATCTTAAAATGTAGCTGTGTATGAATTCTCAGGAAAAAATTATGATCTTTTGCATAGTTTAACACTACTTCTGAGTTCACGGACAGGCAAAAACCTAATCAGCAGCTTTGATGGCTCAAGGAAGATAAGACTTCTTCCTAATTTTGAGTTTGACTGCTGGGTAAAGACAAGCACTGATTGAAGCCCATAAAGAATTCATAAGCATATTAAGAAAAAGATGATTATAAGCTTCCTTTTTGGTACCTCTCTTTCTAACTGAGAATTTAAGACTTTCCAAATGTCATGTAAACAGTAGGTAAGTGATCTCCATATACTGCACTTCCCTGAACTATATATCCCAAATTTGTGTCTATAGAAACTCAAAAGTCCTGTCCATGTGAAGATGGGGGGTTGATAGAGTTTGGTTTTGTGTATTTATTTACATTTCTAAAAACAAGAAATATTTAGATCAAACCACAAGTACATCTAAGTGTTAGAAATTTTTCTAATCACTTTTGAACTCATGAAGATTTTTGTTCTGTACAATACTCTGTTGAAGTAGGTTCATATTGTATGAAGGAGGACTTCCAAGTGCTCATTCAGTCTCCATGAAAACTGAGCATATATTCCGACTTTTAGTTTCCTACCCTTTAACTTTGTGCAGTCCCACTTTCTTGTTTTATGACAGATTGCTTCCTTTAAGTGCTTGCGGTGCCAGAATTTCAGTGTCCCTATGAACATCTATTCCTTGAGAGACCCTCAGTGTTGTGTGAGGTGTGGCTTCTCTTCACAAACTTGGGTTGACTCTTCCTCAATATCTTGACCACATCCAAGTGTGAAATAATTTTATTCTTTAAAAATCTCATTTTCATGCAAATTTGAGATAAGACATTTTGCTTTCATAGATCCTGCAAAAAATACCAGGTGCCAGTACCCAGGGACTTTGTACAGCAACATGATGAATAAATACTTGTCCTCAGGACCAGTTGAGGTGTTGCTTCTCTGTTGACACTCCCTAACTACTCAAAGCAGGCACTTGTGGTATCTGAGGGTTTAGTCTCAGCTTGCTGATAGGACATCTGTTCAGACTACACGGGGGTAATTGCAGTCTCCCATTACCATTGTGTTTCCTCACCCTCTGGGCCTCTTTGCTGGAATTCAGGATGTCAATCACCTGCCAGGCTGATTGTCATGTTCTCATTTCCACACCGGGCAGGTTTACCGAGAGCTGTGAGATGGATTGTTGCCATGCCACTGGCTGCAGGGCTGATAGCCTGGGCACGGCTTCACAGGGGCTGTCAGGAGGTGTTTTCACAGAACTGCTCATTGTTAGAAGTACCTTCTTTGAGAACAAAACGACCTGATAAAGAAGAGAGCATACAGCACGGAACAGGACTGACTTTTCTAGTCAGCCTGCCAAGTAGGTTCCATGCTGCTGTCCCTACAGTGTTCATATTGATTGTGTGTTCTTGAAACTGTTATTTTTAAAAGCACATCTGGTGCCTCTTCCTCTTGTGTGCTGGTTTTGTTTTAGCAGTTTCATATGACTACTGCAAGACTAAATACGTGTATGCAAATCTGTGTTACTCAGCTCAAGAACTAGCCACACTTTTAAAAATTCTTAGGGGCCTCATAATGACTGATTATAGAAAATAAAAAGGGTGAAAATAAGGCTAAAATACTTAATGACTGATGCAGAAGAAGCATGACATAATTTCTCTGACTCAGTTTATTTTACTATGATGATTTGGGGGGAGGAACTAAAATACAGCTATGCAGAAACTTGAATGAGAGCTTAATCTTGTTCCCTATATCTGCTATACTTTGAAGAGTGAACAAAGTTCATCAACAAAAATATCTGATTAATGATTGATGATTATATCCATCAAATACAGAGTTTGCATTGCCCGGTTCAAAGATAGAGATAGATTCAGACATAGATGTATAGATACACATACAGATACAGATAGGTATCATAAAGAATAAGATCTACTAATTTTGTTTCATAAAAATGGACTTATAAAATCATCAATTTCTATTGCTGTTACTAATTAGATGCCATAGCCAAAGGTACAATCCACATACACAGATGTGTTCACATTTATCCCTCAAGTCAGTTCTAAGGAGGGTAAATTAGTCAAGGAACTAAACAATATTATTTATATCAGTATCTTGACTGAGAACCCCATACTTTTTTCTGCTAGGAAAACACACATGGGCCTTGATTTTTTCTAAATTATGTGGGAGAAGGTATATCTTTTATACCTGCATTTCTAACTAGACCCACAAAAATTTGTTTCCTTAAGAAACAGTCTTGATTTGGTTTTGAATGACTGTACATGAATAATTTTAATTATAGAATTGCTTTTATTCCTTTTAAAGTATGATTTATATGGATATTATGCTGAAGTATTCAGATATTTTTAATTTTATAAATTAAAACCAAAATAATTGGGAGTAAGATGGTTACTATAAAAAAAATAGCAACTTAGGGATAAAATATAATTTAAAAATAAATTTTCATTCAAAAGTTGAGACAAAATCATTGAACCACATTATCTCTATTCAAAATCTGTTACCTTTAATCCAGTAAAATACTCCAGAAAACTGAAAAAGTGAAAGCACACAAAATCAAACAAAAATTTAAAATATAACCTGTAATATTTGTATACATGTTGTTTTATCCTGTCTTTACAGAAAGAACATATTTGTTGTATTTTTTCTGAATATGTAAGAGGTATTACATTTCAATATAAAGCAATTATCTACCTTTCAGTTTTTATTTTTAATGCATTACATTATTGAAACTTCGGACAGAAATAATTTAGTAATCCTGTGAAATCACATACAGAATCGCAGAATATTCTGAGTTGGAAGGGATCCACAAGAATCACTGAGTCCTTTTTTTTAAGTAAATGACCCTTATAGGGATTGAACCCACAATCTTAGTGTTAGAAACAGCAGGCTCTGACAAATCAGATACAACAATTTACTATTTCTTTGCAAAAAGTAAGATCATATAGATCATGATTTTGTAGTTGATATTACAATCACCATTGCTGTATTTCTCAATTGCAAGTACATTTCATAAAACTAAAGCACTTATTCTTGAGCTTGTCCACCTAACTACCCATTCTGCAATTAAAAATTAAATTAAAATAATGTTATGGATAACTGGACTTGTGTCAGTGCGATTTAAGGTCTGACTGCATTGCCGTCACAGTTGGACTTATCTAGAATAATGTGCTTTGTAACAGTTGTGCTGTACTCAGGGTCTATTGCATGCATAATGGCAACACAATCAAATGTTTAACATATTGACAGTGATTATCCACAGCTGAGAGTTCTGTACAGCTAAAACTTCCTGAGTGTCAGATACCCAAGGGACATGACAGTGGAGAATTAAGCACATAATGAAAATACCAACAAGTCCTCTGGGCTCTAAAAGAAAAAGCCAAATGGAAACAAGTGTTCCTTTGATGTATTTTGTAGCCAAACTAATGAAATGTACATGGCTGTATGTGGGATCAGATGACAATTTGTGTGGGTGGTGTACTGTTAATGTAAATGGAGTTTAAAATTTAAATCAGTACTTGTCTTCCTTTGTAGTTTGTAACCTCTGATTCAAGAGGAAAAAAGTAAATACAAAATATACAAGAGGGTCAGTGACAAAGAATTTGCATCATGATCTTGAGCATGTTCAAGAAATTTTAAAATTACATTCCTGTGTTTGCCCTACAGAGGAATTTTATGAGAATATCTGTAAATAAATAAATATAATTTAAACTTTTTTAAATCCACTTGTCAGGTAGATGTAATTAAGTGTCAAATAGAGAGGCTATGGAAAATGTAGGGTGGACTTTAAAATGAGAGGAAGGACAGGATTAATTGCTCTCACTGCTCATGACACAGTTAAACAGATACAAATTAAAACAGCAGTGCTTTACTTCTGCAGTTACACAGCAACCATTGTAAACCAGTGGGCATGAAGTAAACGTTGTGGGTTAACACAATGCTTTAGCTACAGTGAAGATTTTTAATGGGTCTCTAGCTCAGAAAAGAAATAGCTAGCTAGGGGCAAAGTGCCCAAAAAGTATACAGTCAATAATGGTGTACAGTACCATTTCGCTCTGCGAAATGAAATGTATACTGCACGTGTAGTTACTTAATCAATGCAAGGGAGGAGTAAACCACCTCGGAAAAGTCACCTGAGATCAAATAATGGCTGGTATTTTCACTTTACTGTGAAATGGAAGGGGAAATTGCAGAGGCTCTTACCCCACGCTCCCATGCTAAAGGCATTTCAGAGTGGGGTTCCCCCAGATTAACACTCGACTGAGCGCCCCAAAGCTATTGCATTGCCAGAGCTGCTGCCCTGGGCTGCTCCTTCTCACCTTGAAGAAACATGTGTTGTCCAGGAGCTGCGAACCAGAGCACGTGGGGATGAGCAGGACATCCAGTTCCAAAGTGCACATCTGACTCAAACCGAAATGCTCATGCAGGGGCATCCACTGTGACTGAACTGCAGAAGGAGTGTGCAGGACTGGACACACGAAGAGCCCAGCTCTGTACTTACCTGAGCTGTTCTGGGAACTGCCACATCTCCAAATGTCTCCACTTAACCAGAGGCTGTGGTATTTGCAACACTTCCCTTCACAGTCATTCCCTGGAAAAACATCTACTTCTCTTTTGCCACAGATCTGAGTAATTACTGGTCCCTGAAATGCATCCAGCTGTTACCTTTGATCCATATGCCTCGCATTGCTGATTATTACAGAGGCTGGTGGCCACCATGCTGAGTGTCTGCACAAATACAATGCCTATTAAAAATCTGCACTTCGGTTTATTCTATTCACATTCTTCTGTTAGGAAGTCAGAACAACATGTTTACCCTGGGGGAAGGCTAAGACCTAAGTCACTACCTGGAATGAAAAGCACATCCAAGGTGAATTTAATTCTGACAAATACAATCATAAACTGCTTTGATGGGATCTCATCATCTTGCAAGTGGGAAAGTTCAGTGGACTGCTTCCAGCAGTAAAGGAAAATAATCTTTGATTTTTTCACAGAGTAGGATGAACTATTTTGTGAATATCTGCAATACCAACAGACAGCCTACCCTTCTTTTAAAGAGTTGGATTGAGCTGTCAGCCAAAACGTAAGTCATCTTAAAAGACAGCAAAAAGTTTGACTGAAATGAACAACAAAGGCAATGAAAAAGAAGACCAAGAAATGACAACATTTCATCACTACTCTGTGTCTCTTCAACTGCTGGCCAAAGTGACACGGACAGAATGAGAATAGGAGCTGGTAACACATCTGAATTACCCCACACTTCTGACCTCATCTTTATTCTGTTTAAGAGTTCACTTCTGAAATTAGGAGATATCTTTGATCTGTTTCTAGCCCAGGAGACAAAACATTTTCTTTACTCCCCACAGTGATAATGGCAAAAGCAGAATCTAACAAGGAAAGAAGCAGGGCAGAGGGAGTCTCAATCATTCTAATCATAATTTAAATCAATAATCAGGAAATCTGGCTGTAATGAACTTTATTATCTTGTTTTTCATTAATAGTTTTTAGTTAGTTTCACAAAGGAAGGTTATTTCTCATTAGTTGGTAAACCCATTTTACAGTTTGTTTATGGGCAATAAGGAATTTACAGTAAGCATGATATGTTTTCTTACTGGAAAGATCCGTAGTATATAATTAAGCAATTATAGAATTCAACACAAATTTTATCTGCATTTAATTGTTCTTGTTTTATTTCTAGAAAATAATTCTCTATTTTCCTGATAAAGATTGTTTACCTTTTCTTTGTTTCTGTCTGTATATGTAGAAATTATATTAATATTGAAAATAAGATGAGGCTTAAAAAAAGAAAAAGCAATATTTCAATTTTTTTTATATGGAACTGATGTAATGAGAACAAAATACTGCATATATACAGTTTGTGAGCTGAAGGAATTAATATTCTCATAAAGTGTTTGGAAACAAGCAAGTCCGACATTTTCACATTTCCATCATGTAGGTGAGGAAAGTGGGAAAAAAAGTATATCTGCTTCTCAAGTTCAGTGTAGGTTTTGTAATTGTGGAACTAGTCTTTGGCCTGAATGATATGAATAAATTGAAGTGAAAAAATTATTTCCTCAACATCCATGATCATCATCAGAGGATGTTAATGCTAAGCAGAAGAATGTGGGTCCCTATGCACAGTATGTGTCTCTTAGTTTAGGTACAGTGAAAGGATTTTACCTGGAGTCTTGTTTGACCTTGTGTCTAATTTCAGAAAGAGCATTCCGTCTCACCCTTTTCTGTTACACCACTCTATGTCAAACCCTGCAAACAGAATTAAGTGTGTTGAAAACCTGGATTACATGGTAGATGTCGCTTTTCCCAATGTTTTGCCAATTTAGAGATAGTCTTATTGAAGTTACATAAAATGATGGCCGGTATGCCATCAGGAATGTTAAATTGTAAAGCAGAATATGTTCTCCATCATGCCCTTTAGTTATAATGTGTATCTACCTGAAAGCCTGCAAGACGGTGATACTGCAGGATGATTTCCTGTTCCCATATGTTTTACTTTAATAAGAACTGTAGACCACCTGGTTTAACTAGTTAATTTTAGAGACAACCCGGGAATATATAGCTGTGGCTACAGCATACAGAAAGGTGCATTAAAATGAATTATGTATTTTAAAGCCATAATAAATGAAGAAGCAAAGAAATTGATTCAGGGAGTTGACCAGTGGCCTAGATTCCAAGCTGTACTACCGTATTTGTGCAAGTTACAGCTTTGGTAAAGCGTTTCTGCAGCTGATTCCAAGAAGTTTATTATTTTAAATGCATAGTGATTTGACTACTTTGCTACAGTATTAATGTAGTGTGCTGTCATACAGCCCAAAGGTGAGAAGACGAGTTCAGTAGCCAGTCTCCATGGCCAGCTTCCAAACTACTGCAGTAACTCTCTTATCCATGGGAACAGCTGATGTGATACCAGTTTTTCATTGCAAGGTCAGTTGTGCTTTCATCTGACAGAAGTTGAAAGCTGACTTGGTCATCTGCAAATATCTTCTTGAGCCACTTTTCTTCTGAAGAGTAAAAAGATATATTCTAAGGCTTTAGTTTGACAATGATGAGAAAGTAATCAGGAAAAGTCAATATAGTTTCACCAAGGGAAAATCAAGCTTCATCAGCCTGACTGCTCTCTACAATGAAATGGTTGGCTAAGGGGATGAGAATAAAGTGCTGGCTGTGAAAAAGCTTGAAATTAATAAGATTTTGTTTCTGCTTTCCACAGAATTCTGATTTGGAATTTGAGATAGGCAGGACAAACAGAGTGTTAGATGGGCTGAAAAGCAACTGGGCAACCAGAACCAAAGGCAAGTAATCAATAGCTTGACACCTGGCTGGAATAGCTGCTTAGACAAGAGTCAGTACTGACACAGGATTTCTTCAATAGTTTCATCACTGACTTGGGTGATAAGAAAAATCCGTGAACAATACTAAATCAGAGGGAGTGGTGGCACATCTGACATTAGAGCTTCAGTCCAGAAGGACCCAGGGAAACTAGGACCAACAAGGGATTGGCTGTACCACAAGAAGGGCAAAGATTGCACCTGGGACAGAATAATCCCTTCCATCAACCAAGACAGGGGACCAACTGACTGAGCACTGTCCATGGTGGGAAGGACCTGGATGTTACTGCAGAGTAGGAGCCAACAGTGCACCTCAATCATGAATGAAGAAAAAGCAGCCGCACTCTGGAAGAGCCTGATTCAGAAGATTAATTTATCTTCTTCCATGCAGCTAAGGTGAGGCTGTGTCCAGAGTACAGTGTGCAGTTTTGGGCCTGCTGTTCCAGCTAGATATTGAGAAACTGCAAGGAATCCATGGGGGTTACCAAGACAGCTAATGGCAGGTGACATAGAAGGAGCAGTATAGAGAAATGGGATTGGCTAGTCTGGCAAAGAGGAGGTTGACAAGTAATTTAACACCTTCCTGTAACTACCTGAACATGTGTGTCAAAATGACAGAACCAAATTCCTCTCTGTAGAAACAGAAGGAAAAACAAGGGGCAGCTGCCATGACTTTCAACCTGAAAGTTCAGGTTGGACATAAAGAACAACATTTTCAGGAGAGCAGTGCCGTACTGGAAGGGTTATTGGTATCCAGAGAGACTGTGGAAAGTCCATCCTCAAATTAAAACTCAGCTGGACAAAGTCACAGCTGGCCCAGTTCTTACATTCCAATAGTCCTCCCTCAAGTAGCAGAAGTTCCTTCCAACCAGCATTTCTGTGAGTCAGTGATTCCCTCAAATTCTGCTTTCTGCACCAGGTTATTTTCAGGATGAGCATGGATAAAATCCTCTTCATTTAGTTGTTGTTCTTTTTATGTGCCAGGCTGGTGGGGACTGTAATGGTTTTCAGGGTTTTTTTCCATGACATTTTCCAAACCAAAGATCTGAAGTGATTGAAGAAGAAACAACTGGAAGCATCAGGCCAGTTACTATAGTTAATATCACAGGATTAAGAATTGCATAATCTCAGGAAAAAACATGGAGGAATAAAAATTAAAAAAAAAAAAATAAGAGAGAGAGAGAAAACAAAAGAAACATTTGTAATCCTGGACACAAGGGGTTTATTTGAAAGAACTAATGCATACTTGATAATATGTTTATAAAATATAACTGGATATAGGGTTAGCTAGCTACACATACAAAACCTTGGCTGCAGTGCTAGGAAGAAAGTTGTGTAATTTGTAGACAGCTAAAATAATTTAGAATTTATTTGAAATTCATGGCTTTAGTCACTGTATGGAAGAGGAGTTTAGTCACAGTGGATTGATGGCATTGTGACACTTGAAAGACACTGAGTTGCTTTATCCAAAATTCAGATAAAGCAATGACTTATCCTTGTGAAAACAAAACGGTGTCTGAGTATATAGAGCTTATCTACCGATAAAAAGGGTTATCCTAGCAATTAATGTGTTTTACCATAATATTTTATAGTGTGTAAGAGATTTTAATACAAACTATTCAAAACACAATGTGTAATATTTTTTTAAAAAATGTAAGACACTACACACTGTTCAGAGCTCTACATGACAAAATACATAACTTCTGTTCCAGTAAGCTCTATTTTTCGGATCACAGATAATCTACAAAGAAAATCCTGTTGAGAGAAAACTGCAGTAGATGCTAAGAAAAGGAAAGCTCTCAGTTTCTAATTCTGACCTTATTAATCAACTGTGCACTGGAGCTGCACAGTGCACTGGCATTCACACATAATGAGAAATGGGGAAATCATTCTCGGCAGACACACGGCACGAGGAATGCTGGACTATTTTAAAACCTCACTAATGAGAATCAAGGACTTTCAAGTCCCCTTGCAGATTTCTACTCTCCTTTGTCTAATTGTGCTGTTTAGGAGTACAGTGCTCTTCTTTCCTCAGCTATCATTTTGCAAAGAGATGGGTAAATCCATCTGAAGCAGCTCCTAATTTGGCCCTTCTCACTGTTGTTTCCTCTTGAACTCAGTAAAAAAGTGACAAAACTTGTGCTTTATCTTGACTAGCAATTGCACCAGTGAAGCTGGAGGAGTATGTGAGCACCAAGAGATATTGTCCCTTGATGATATTCTCAGGAACCGAGCTGGACAAATTCATGGATTTTTCTTTCAAGGGATCAGCCGCCTCAGCATAAAATCATAAAATGTGTTGCATGCTACTTGTACATGGGGAAAGGATAATTACCACCATCAGTCACAGAGCTGGAGATTGAATTTCAGCAGAAAGAGAAAAAAAAAGCCTTTTTATATAGTGATAACCACATGGTCACATGGGAAACCTGATGAGAGGTACAGCATGTGATTGGAAATGCCTGGGGAGAATCACAGCCAAAGGAATTTGGGCAGTAGTGTCCCAGGCAGAGCTGCAGCTGTTGTAGGTTCAGATTACATAAAAGTCAGTCTCTCGTGATGTCATTGTGTTTTTCTAGATATCACTAAGTTATCAATATAAAGATAAGCTCCCACCTAGAAACTTAACCCTGCCCCCTTCTTATGGATATTGATTGTCTGAGTGCATGAGAGTGTGATAGACAACAAAAGCAAGTATGAAAGAAAGATCACTTTAGTGGGCATTTTCTTGTGTGACTGTTTGCCCGTGCTGTGTTCAGGGAAAGGGGATTTTAGGTACATTCAATATAAACAAAAAGATAACATCAAAGAAATACCTGATTTGCATAATCAATTTCCCTTCTGGAGAAACGTTTAAAGACAATCAAACAAATTAAGCATACTAAAAGACAAACGCATGCTAAACAAATCTTTAAAAGTCAATGAAGTAGATGTTTAAAATACTAGTTAATGAGCTTCTAATCATGGTAGATCTCAGTGCTGATATTCTTCCCTGATACACACCTCTCCTTTAAAGGGAAACGAAATCACCAACTAAATTGAATACACTTCAGAGGATGTTTCATATTCAGTGACTGTGCATGCCATGACTTGGTTGCCCGACCAGTTACCAGTTTGACACACGTTATAAATAGTGTCATTTTGAGTACCAGCATATTAGAACTTAGTGTTTAGTTTTCAGTTTACCCGGACTGTTGCCTACTCACAAAACTATTATTTAAAAGCCAGTATTCTAAACATAGATACCATGCTAGCACTGATTAGGCCATAGTAAAAACAACACCAGCTAACAACATATTTCATAGCTAGAGCAGAAATAAGACCATGTTAATTTATTTCTAAAGACAGAAAGTCCTAAAAGGAAAAAACCCAAAAGGAATTTCACAGGGTCTTAATGAGTGGACTGGAAAAGACAGAGGTAATTCAGTGATGATAAATGCAGCAGTAATGCACAGTGAAGGAGAAAAATGGGGTACTTGTAAATATTAAGTCTAAATTAAGTGCACTAACTAACAGGTACATTGACATTACTCTGGATGGCACTACAATGAGAAGCTGCAGATTCTGCTAAAAGACTAGGGCAGATGCTTACTTAGGGCACTGCTGGTAAATTTTAAAATATATTGCAAGCAAATTGAAAATAGGAAACAAGAAACTTCTATTTAATCAAGTTCTGCATTTGCACTATCAGTAACTTTCTTGATTACTTGTTAATTCTCATCAAGTTATATAAACACTAAAATATGAAATCTTTACACTTGTTTAGTTGCTTTCTTTGCTGAAATTTACACTTTATAATTATTTAAATAAATAGTTCTGTAGTTTCACAGGTATTTGTTCACTTTATTCACTTTTTCTTTTCATTATTCTAGAAAGTGTTCAATAATTCACCTATGTTTATTACATTTTTATGTTCTTTATAATTTTCTTCTTTCTAAATTACATGCAGACTTTTCATTTTAAGATTGGGTCAAACTATATTTGGATTGAAATATGTATTGAGTTGAAACATAACAAGTATTTTAAATTAATTTAAGAGTCAATGGAAATACCTACATTTTTAAAAGAGAAGATTGAAAAAGGAATACTAACTGGTAGAAGGCAAATGTTAAACCCACATTCAAAAAGGCAAGCAAGAGAATCTAGAATAGTACAGGAAAGTCAAATCCACCTTAATACACTGTAGGGTTTTATGTAGCAGTTCCTCCTAAAAACCATTTCGAAGCATGGGAAGGACAAGAAGTTTATTGGGCACAGCCAGTGTGGATTTATGAAGGGGAATTTGTACTTTACCACCTGGTTTTCTCCTATGATGAAATGGCCACCGCCATGTAGAGGTGTCATTTATCTTGTTTTTCTATATCATCTCCTGTAGTATTTTGCTGGACAAAATGTAGGGTGGGAGGCCCAGAAGGAATCTCATGGAGACCAACACAGAAACAGTATAAGTTTTACACTTATAAATAGCCCAGTGAAACACTACAGGCAGGGGACTGACCGCTTGGAAGCAGACCTGCAGAAAAGGAGCTGGAGGTCCTGGTGGGAAAATTGAAGAGTGAGCCGCGTGCCCCTGTGGCAACCACCCACCCTGTAGCACTTATTTTTCATGCATCAGTTGGAAACAGAAAACCAGAATTCTGGCTTCTTCAATTTCACAGTTTTCAATGAAAATAAAAACCAACAATTTGCTCTGAAGCAGCTTACCACAGAAAAAGTACCAAAAATATATTCTCTGCATGTAGGTATTCAAAAAGATTTGGTTTTTTATGTTAAATATATCTGCATTTTCTGCACTAAAAATACTGAAAATTATACATGTGCTACATTACATGTAATAATATATGTAGAACATTACACTAAGATACGTTTATAAAGCTTGAGCTGACTTAAAATTTAAACACTTCCCAACTTTCTGATTCTGTAAGTAGTTATGCAGCCTTTAATTTTCATATCTGATGAAGGTCATGGATATAGCACATAATATGATTTACTGAAATAAATTGTCAATGTTATGTAGTTTAAAGTCTTAACTTTAGATTGTCATATTTTCGCATTTAATTTTAAATTTTTTCTTTAAAAAAAAGGTACATTTAATTTAAACGACCATAATGGTGGTTATTTAGACTACTTTCTGTGCATTCAATATCAAAGAGTATATTTGGAAAATTAGAAGGATTCATCAGAAAGAGAAGAAGACTTTATGGAAATATGCAAAAACTTTGATTTGAAGAAAAATACAAACTATTTCTCTGCAAGGGTAGACATGATAACAAAGTACTCAGCACTCTTCCATGTCTTCATTTCCTCCTATGAAAAGGACTGTCTGATATTATGCTCCCTTGTCTTGTCCACCAGTCCTGTCCAAGCATCCACCTTTAGCCATGCTCCTGTCATTTCTCATATTCTGCTCATGATAGAGGAACGCCCTGAGGCTTTCTCAGCACAATACCCTGTGTTTTGTAGCTTCCCAGTTTCCATTACTTTTTACCTTGTTTCACGTGTCTTTCCCAACCAGTCATCAGTTATTTTGTCACACTGAGCTTTCTGTAATTCTTGCTCCTCCTCTGTGAAACCAGTGAGTCAGATTCATACAACTTATGATTTAGAAGCCACTTCCAATCATTTATTCATGTAACCTACCGGCAAGGACAATATGATGGAATGAGTTTATGGTATACCAGTTGCAAGATTTCTCAGGCTGAATCAGCAGCAAATGATATTCAGTTTAGTCCTTCGTGTTGTGAGGCTCACACAAAACACAAGCAATGTGCAGTCTTGACCACTAGAATTGGTATTCTGTTCTGACAAATTCCTTGCTAATCTAACCTGAAGTGTCAGAGTTATCTGTATTTCATTTGAAATATTAACTCTGTACGTCTTGTCATATTATCCATATTGTTAAGAAAAGACCATTTGGGGACTAAAGACTGGATGAAAATGTCCAGGATTTTCTAAAGCATGTTGCTGCCAGCCAGCTAATGTTTTTCTTTAATTGGGAAGCTCTAAATTATATTAACTATACTTGTGATCTCTGCAACTATTTTTTCTATCATCATCCAAGAGTGAAGCAAAGATTGAGTGAGTCAAGCAGTCACCAGTCATATTGTCTGATTCAGGCTGCATTTTAAATGATATATAAGTTAAAGAAATTTTTTTGGCAATTATAGAATCCATTACACTGCTCCTTCAGTTCCTTTTTCCTCTTAACAGTGTCAGGGATGGACCATGACTGCATGTACTTTGACTCAACCACAATGACAGGCTGTTTTCTGGTTAGTCATAGGAGTGAGTTAAAAACTGCAGTTCAAACATCTATTACTGTCTCCAAGATTGGCAAGCACTAGGTATTTCAAAGCAAAAGAGCTTTATAGTGAGCCATGTGAGATAAATTACCTCTTTGAAGGTTTCGTCCTAATGTGTCATAGTCAAATACTAGTTTAAATCTCAAAGAAAGAAAGTTTTTAATCTTGCCACTGTTTATTAGCCACAATTTCACAACTAGGTATGAGTAGAAATGTCCTACTTTTCTGTGTATCTTTCACATCTTATGGCAATGAGTCCTGTTCCCTAATTACTTCGTGTTCCCAAGCACTGTGCAGCACAGTATCATTGTACCAGTGCTGCTGACATACCTGCAAAGCCATTTTGAGGTAAGTCAAAATGTGCTTACAAGACCACACTGCATGGATACACACACACTGGGATTATTTTCATGAGCCATACTGTTTTGTGCTGTTTACTTGTTCATACCTTGCAAGTTCACATTTACCACCTTAGAATGGAGCATCACAGAATCAGGTTGGAAAAGGCCTTGAGATCAAGTCCAGCCTGTGACCAAACTCCACCTTGTCAACCAGACCATGGCATTCAGTGCCATATCCAGTGTTTCCTTAAACACTTTCAGGGATGGTGAGTCCATCACCTCCCTGGGCAGCCACTTCCAATGTTTCATCACCCTTTCCGTGAAGAAATTCCTCCTACTGTCCAACCTGAACCTTCCCTGGAGCAGGTTGAGACTGTGTCCTGTTGTCTTGTCTAGTTGCCTGGGAGAAGAGCCTGATCTCCACCTGGCTACAACTTCCTGTCAGGCAGTTGTAGAGAGTGATAAGGTCGTCCCTGAGCCTGCTTTTTTCCAGGATAAACAACCCCAGCTCCGTCAGCTGCTCCTCAGACCCTTCACCAGCTCCATTGCCCTTCTCTATAGAAGATACACAGAGAAAGAAAGCAACATAAAGGAACAGAGCAAAATGCAGAAAATTAAAAAGGTCACAACAATACGGTACACTATTTTAACTCATAAAATATGAGACAGTCTAAATGCTTCCTGACACCTCATTCTAATGACAAATACTGTAATAAGAAACATAAATGGCACAAATTATTCCATTCACTTGACAAAGATTATGAAAGCAGGAAGAGATGCAAAATTAATCAGTGCTCTTTATATCATTGTATTCATGTAGTGTTCTTTCGACGTATTATTTAGAATGAGTAAATAACAGATCTAACTTAGCTATTAACTATAATAAAAGAAAATGGTAAGAGATTTTCCTTAAATTGATTATTCCAATTTTTCAATAAAAATCATTAAGCCAGTGGATTACTGCTAAATCATTTTTTCATTCAGTTCATTCCAGTATAACTTTTTTCTGGTATAGCATGTTGTATTAACTTCTTTCGTTCCAGGAAAAGCTCCACTGGAGCAAGAATCACATTTAAGTCAAAAGAATTTATTAATAGGTTTCTTATTGTGCCTGCTAGCATGCTGCAAGAATGTTCTTTACTATCCTAAATATTCTAGAGAGCATATTTTTGTTTGTACCTAATCATGTTTTATCCAGTTTTGAAGGCTGCACAGAGCAAGGCTTTCTGTTAATAACGATGCTATTTTCAATGTAATTGATTTGTCAGAGTGGTAACTTTGCTGGCACAGAATGAAGCAAGCAGAGGATATGTGCTCTTTTAGGCATCCCCACTGCAGCAGCTGCTGGCACTGAACTGACTGAGAGCTCTTTAACAGTGTAGCTGAATGTTTGCCATAGGCTTACCTCGGTCACCTCTTGGACCTTGTTAGCTCCTAGCTATTCCTTTCTTACACACTCCTCAGGCTGAGGAACAAGGTTCACGCTCCTTTATTCTTGTATCAGTAAGCAGTTTTTGCGAAACAATTTTCCCCCTCTTCTTGTTACACCCTAAGGACATGCACAAGGCTTTCCATCTCAACTGCTATAGTTTTCACTCATTTTGTGTTTTAAGACGTAGCCCAAGCGTGACAAGGCTGTGGCTATTGATGCACTGATATCTCTCACACCAGAGCATGATAAATAGTAGAGTGAGGTTTTTGCATGTTCCACATCCTTTTTCTTTAGTGAAAAGTGAGCAAGGAATAGCTGCTAATTTCTCTCACAGGCGTTTCCTGGGTGCACATCCTGCCCTACTGCCATCCCTAGTGGAGCAATGGCCACTTGGGAGCCATGAAGGATCACAGAATAACTAAACAATTCTGGCTGGAAGGGAGTTCAGAGGACCTCCAGTCCAACCCCTTTCTCATAGCAGGTCCAGCTGGGTTCAGACCAGGTTCCTCAGGGCTTCACCCACGTGGGTGCAGAAAAACCTTGTGTTTCTTAAAATGGCATAGAGATTGCACACCCTCCCTGGACAGCCTGTGCCAGTGCTTGGTTGCTCTAATGAGGAAAAAGGTTTATTGTCCCTTTATCCAGTCTGAACCTCTGCTGTTGCTGTTTGTGTTCATTTCTTCTTATCCTCCTGGCACGCACTGTTGGGAAGACCACACTTCCATCTTCTCAATAATCTCCTCATAAATATTGGTTCTTATTTGGGTCCCACCCAAAAAACTCTTCTTGAGGCTGAACAAGCCTAGTTTCACTGCAGGTGGTCAATGTATTTCTGAGCAGAATGGGATACTAATTTCCCTCCTTCCACTGACTGTGCTCATCTCAATTCAGTCCTGTACATTGGCCTGTATTTCTGCACGTACGGCCTTCCGATGTGCAGGACTTAGCACTGAATTGTTGACTTTCACAAGGTTCCTGTTGGAAGCAGGTGGCAGCTTTGTAGTCCTTTCCTCAACTTCCCAGATTGTGGGGTATGAATCTCACACAGCCAGGGAAGCTGGCCATTTTTACTACTGCAAATAACAGAGCTTTAAAGAGAAGCTCATAACTCATGTGTTTCTCCACTTGATGAGGACTCATAAACTTGTTCAGAACACAGCATTCCCCCTACAGAATTGCATAAATTCTTCATGCTCCTCTATACACGACGTGGAACCCAGTAAGTCATATTTTTATTAATCTGCACACATTGCAATTTTGTCAGTAAAATAAACCTCCTCATTTGTCAGTAAGGATTTAATATCGAGCACTTTGCACTACCATAACCTTATAAAACTGCAAGCTAGAATGTAAGCATAGGGAATAGACATACTTTTTTTTTATGGTTATTTATATGAAGAATCTCATATAAATCAATGAAAGTATTCATGTAATTAAAGAGATTGCAACCTAGCTTTGGAATACTGTTATATGTGCAAAATATTACACACAAATTTTTTATGGGTCTGTTAAAAGCACTAAAGAAGTAATGTGATATAAACTGTAATCATCCATNAGGGAGGTTTTTGCATGTTCCACATCCTTTTTCTTTAGTGAAAAGTGAGCAAGGAATAGCTGCTAATTTCTCTCACAGGCGTTTCCTGGGTGCACATACTGCCCTACTGCCATCCCTAGTGGAGCAATGGCCACTTGGGAGCCATGAAGGATCACAGAATAACTAAACAATTCTGGCTGGAAGGGAGTTCAGAGGACCTCCAGTCCAACCCCTTTCTCATAGCAGGTCCAGCTGGGTTCAGACCAGGTTCCTCAGGGCTTCACCCACGTGGGTGCAGAAAAACCTTGTGTTTCTTAAAATGGCATAGAGATTGCACACCCTCCCTGGACAGCCTGTGCCAGTGCTTGGTTGCTCTAATGAGGAAAAAGGTTTATTGTCCCTTTATCCAGTCTGAACCTCTGCTGTTGCTGTTTGTGTTCATTTCTTCTTATCCTCCTGGCACGCACTGTTGGGAAGACCACACTTCCATCTTCTCAATAATCTCCTCATAAATATTGGTTCTTATTTGGGTCCCACCCAAAAAACTCTTCTTGAGGCTGAACAAGCCTAGTTTCACTGCAGGTGGTCAATGTATTTCTGAGCAGAATGGGATACTAATTTCCCTCCTTCCACTGACTGTGCTCATCTCAATTCAGTCCTGTACATTGGCCTGTATTTCTGCACGTACGGCCTTCCGATGTGCAGGACTTAGCACTGAATTGTTGACTTTCACAAGGTTCCTGTTGGAAGCAGGTGGCAGCTTTGTAGTCCTTTCCTCAACTTCCCAGATTGTGGGGTATGAATCTCACACAGCCAGGGAAGCTGGCCATTTTTACTACTGCAAATAACAGAGCTTTAAAGAGAAGCTCATAACTCATGTGTTTCTCCACTTGATGAGGACTCATAAACTTGTTCAGAACACAGCATTCCCCCTACAGAATTGCATAAATTCTTCATGCTCCTCTATACACGACGTGGAACCCAGTAAGTCATATTTTTATTAATCTGCACACATTGCAATTTTGTCAGTAAAATAAACCTCCTCATTTGTCAGTAAGGATTTAATATCGAGCACTTTGCACTACCATAACCTTATAAAACTGCAAGCTAGAATGTAAGCATAGGGAATAGACATACTTTTTTTTTATGGTTATTTATATGAAGAATCTCATATAAATCAATGAAAGTATTCATGTAATTAAAGAGATTGCAACCTAGCTTTGGAATACTGTTATATGTGCAAAATATTACACACAAATTTTTTATGGGTCTGTTAAAAGCACTAAAGAAGTAATGTGATATAAACTGTAATCATCCATTCCATTATACTTGAGATTATTTTGATACAAAATGCTTGGTTTTGTCTATTTAGGGAGTTCATGTAACTCCAATTTGACAAATTCAGTCTTTTGAAATTGATAAGCTGGCATTCTGTATGGATTTCAAGTATTTTGCCAAGCAAGACACAATATTTTCAGGAAAGTTAACATTAAAATATGCATATACATTCAAAAATTCTAGTTCACCGTGTTTGGCCAAACCCAAGCAGATTGTTTTGAAAAGAAAATATATATGCAAAAAAAGCAAAGATATAAGAGTTGTGAAGTACTAGTACCAATATTCTAGACACAAAAACGAAATGCAAGCAAATGGTAACCACCTCTCTTTGAAATGAGTGCTACACAAAGTGATATATAAATCTTACATCTCCACCTCTTCCTCCTGTTTCTCTCAAACCTCCACTTTTCAGGGTGTCAGACCTCCCTGTGGCTTCTTCATCCCTCCATCTCCAGAGCAGAGGCCAGGTCAGCTCCTCCAGCTCTGGAAGTCCTGCTTGTGACAGCTGTAGCTCCTGCCTTGACCACTGATGGTGTTTCTCCTTATCTTCTAACACTCATTTGTCCAAAATTTTAAGGATCATTTTTTCATTTCTGACTTTCATAGGGCTTGGAAACTATTCTTGATATGCTGCTACCTATTCCTACTTTTATTTTTTTGCTCCTGTGCTGTTACAGCAGCAGTGCAATGCAGGCAGTTTCATCATCACCTGGGCACCTGCTAAATGACCAGCACTGACCAGAATTGTTCTGTGCATCAAGAGTGAAGTATTACAACAACCAGCTCAGTTTCAGCTAACTCTGACCCTTTGGTCAGCAGAGACATGGGACTTGTGACTAAAACCTGTGCATGCACCTGGAGAGAAAGCTACATGTTCACTTGTTACTGTCATGTCAGAAAACAGGATGACAGAAGTTAATGGAAGGACAAGCGAGCTGACCTGGTGCCTCTCTGGAATTAAGGAGAAGGAGCAAAAGGAACGTCAGCATTCACAGGCTGACAGCCTTCAGCCAGACCTTCAACCTGTACTGCACAAGCTGAACCAGTCAGCAAAGAACAAATATAGAAAAATTAGATATAAATCAGATATATTTTGAATCTAGATTTAAAAGCAATACTATTTCTGTTTTTCTAATCTACAAGAAATTCTCAGATTTCATTATGCAGATTATAGCTGATTGTGCCCCTCTTCTGTCCTCCCTTTTCTTTTCCTCTGTTCTAAATGCTTGAAGACAGTTGCTTTGAGAATGACTACCATTTGTTAAACCAGTGTTATGCTGGTATTTCAATAGTTTCTGCCTTAATCCATAAAAGATATTAAACCTTAAATTTAAAGAGTTCATTTAGTGAAGCCAGATTCTTCTTCTTCAGAGAATAGAGGTGTAGCACTATTTCTACAACAACAAAGGCAAGTTTCCCCTTCTCATTTACAAAATTTCCCCTCAGATTTCTTCCATCCTGGTCCTGTCAATTGACTTCTGCCTACTTTATCTGGGTCTCCTCTCAGCTCTCTCATGACTATGCAGAACTACTCTTTTTCTGGGATTTCCCAAGTATTGGCAACTTTCTCTCATTTAATCTCTTTCTTTTTCCTTGCAACTTTCTCTCATTTAATCTCTCTCTTACCTTTACATTCAAGTCTTATGGATCCCAATCACCTTCTCCAGTGTTCTTATTTTCTCCTGACACCAATATTATTCTATTGACACAATGACAAAATATTCACCTCTTTTTTATTTTAGCATTCATTTCTTTCTAATCTATAACACCACTCTGTTGTCACTTTCTGCATGCACCAAAGACACTGTTGTCAGTTCTGCAATGTTTCATCTTGCTATCACTCTTGTCTTTCAGAAAAAAAATAGAATTCTATGAAACTTCTTATGAACGTAACCATATAAAAATAAATTGAATTGCTTTGTTCCATTCGTGCCTCAGTGTATCTCAAAATTGAATGTATCTTTTGGAAAAAAAAAATCTGAATTTCAAAGTCTTCGCAGGTTAGGATTTTCATGGCTTTTAATGACATTTTAAGCATTGCCTGCAGTGGAGGAACTAAAAAATGTGGCTAAAGGAATTACATATGTGTATAAAGTAACATAACACACTGAAATACCTGCAAATAAATTAGAGATAGTTGATGAGAACAATTATTTTAGTAAATTAATGGATAAAAATAATAATGACAGTGAGTTATTTTCTATCAGTTTCTCTGGCTACCATTTAGCTCCATAGTGTTATGAAACACTGCAGGAGGACATTAAGCATATGGACTCTCATGGCTCTCTTGCAGTTATATTAGAAAACCAGAAAGGAATGTACTCACAGAACAACAGCTGTACAGGAAACAAAAAGATAGATAATCACAGTCAAATTTGGATGTTCACTGGGATAGCAATAAAGATACAACTTTGGATGTGTGGTATAAACACACCAAGGCTGCCACAAATAGGAATTCAGATGAGGATGCAAAAATAGCATAGTTATAAATAATAATAATAATACTTAAAAATTATTATTAATGAGAGAAATATTTATTTCAAAATGGGAAATTCTGCTATATTTTATTTTTAAAATATTGTGATGCAATGAATAAAAGCACCACCTTGAGAAAGTGGTTATGATTCGCACCCTTCTCTTGAGAGGCTGAAGGACAAATGAAAAGGCAACATGCATCTCCAGAGGCACAATGATGATGGGATGAAATCTTGTGCTCTCTCACAGTTGCTCTCTCACATCAGGTCCTGCAGAGCATGTGCCTCACAGGGTATGTCCGTTGAAAAGCTTTAGGTCTCCTCAGTAAAATCACCCTGCATTTTACATAAAATTTTACAAGATTTTCTTTACATGTGGGAGACTTCTTCTCTTGACTGCTTTAAGGTTCTCTCTCTATCGTATGCTACAGCTCCTTACATTTTCTATGGCACTGGAAGGAAAAGAAGCATGTGTGTTCACATAATCTAGTTGAAATCATCTATAAAAAGAAGTAGATTTGTATGTTTGGTGATGGTAGAATTCATGAGTCACCATTTCTTTCATTATTGTCTCCTTCTTTGGAAAGGGACTTCATAAATTAGTATTTCACTATCCTTTGGAATCCAGGCTTTATACAACATAGCTGCTAGTGAACTGTAATGATCTGCCTTTGAGATAGAATATAATTTTCATTTTTAGCACTCTTCTTTTTAGAAGAGATTTCCTGAGTACTAAATACTTCTTTCACTAGGGAAGAATTTAATCTTGACTGAAATGACCAGTTGTTCAAATGTACAGTGAAAGAAAACAAGCAAAGCAGCTGTAAATGATCAAAAAGAAACATATTTACGTAAAATATAATTATGTTCCTACCTGTTTCAGTGTAATAATAAGCCAAATAGACCATAGACCATCTGCATGCATAAAATATTTCCATTTGCATGGCATGAGGCTTTGACAGTCCTTAGTGAACATCTTTCTGGCTTGAAATGTAAATATAATCTAACTGCTGTGTTTTCACTATAATTTCAGTGGGGCTTTTGTCCTGAACAATTTGAGTTCACTGTCATTCTTCTATGTAAAAATGCTGAAAGAAATTTGCTCTTCTGGAATCACAAATACCCCAAACATGGGAGTTACAGCTTTGTATGCTCCAGTTGTTTTATGAATGAATAATGGTAAGGCTTGAGCCTACTCTTGTCATATTTCTTGTACATGTCCACCAGAAAACTACACCAGAAGGTGGTATATTGCTTGGAAACAAATTCAAATTAGAAATGTAAAGGAGACGTCCCTCTTTGTTTAGCAAATACATTCTCCACAAACCTATCTCTACCTTTGAGGATCACAATTTAACTTTCCATTACCGTGACACCAAGACAGAGATATGTGGTGAGAGACAAAGAAACCTCTCAATTCACAGTGTCCGAACATTAAGAATTTTCTGCATGCCTCTTTTCTCTTGGTTGGTTAATAAAGGACTCAGAATTGGTACACTGCCAACCCCTAAAGAGCAGGAATGTGGAAGTGTGGAAACCCTCAGACTCGCACAGGAAAAGTTACACTATTTCTTCAGTCTTCCTCTCTGCTGTGGATTTCATTGTCAACGGTTCCCTTAAGGACTGGAGGAGTTTCTGTGTTAATGGAAATTCTTCATGTAGTGCATGTTGTTGACATTTCCCAAATACATATTCAGTACTTTCCTTGTTCTAAAAAATGAAAGTGGTTATAACCACTGAGTTGATAGTTATTTTCTAACAGATTACTTAATCCGATTTTTTTACAACAGTACGTTGTAGCAGTAGCCTGGATATGAAATCTGGAAAGGACTATGCTTGTAAGGAACAGTCTTACTCTGACTACAAAATGAAAAAAAGAACATGGAAACCTTTTTCTTGGTCCAAGAATTAGCAAAAATTGTTTTCCGGAAGCCTGTCTCTCAGCTAGGTTTCCTTTGATGTTGTTTGAGGTCCCGTAGGACACATGAAAGGTATGTAAAAAAGAAAAAGGATTTGACAATATTGTTGAAAGTGCTGACACCAGTTATGTCCATCAGAAAGGGAAAACAGCCCTCATGCATCTCCATGGGACTGAATGGACTTTAGGTGTATCAGAGGAACATGCTGGGCAGACAAAATCTTAATCCTACAGATATTCCCTCTGTCTCCAGCAGCACTTAGTCTTCTTTTTATTTTTGGCAGTACCACAAGGTTAATTTTAAAGAGTCACTACATTGTATCCTGTAATCATGAGAAATTTCCACAAAATGGATGAGTAGAAAGTGGAGAGTTCAGCAACCTCTTAATGCATGATTCTATTGGAAAACATTTTTGTTCCTGAAATAATCCTAAAGAACCAATTTTCAGCAGGTAGACATCTGGATATACATGTCAAAAGTGGACAAGAATTATAGCCCTGAACACACAAATCAATACCTACCAAGCAGGCATTTGAACACAAATGCCTCCCTAGCACGTGATATCTTCAGTTACTTATTTTGAAACAACAGTCGTTTGTGTTCTTTTGTACATACATCTCCTGTTGGCAGACTTCAAGACTGACCAACACTTCTAATCACAATTCTACTTGACTGTTAAGACTTGTTTATTCATTATCTGTGCAAGAATAATAAACAAAAATCCTCTCCAGCTATTTTCTCATCCTATTGAAACCCAAAATCATGTGTTTAATTTGTGTTTACATTTTCTGTGACTTTAGCAACATTACAGAAAATTAATGAAAGCAGATCATGAAAGAAAGTAAAATCTTTATGAAAGAGAGTAAAATCTTTATGTAATTTTAATATTTCTAAAATGTCAAAAATTAATTATTTTCCTGTTTTTATCCACAGTATACTAAGATCAATAATTCTCTTGACAATGAGTGCAGTACCTTAATGCATAAGCAGCTCTAGTGACTTTAGTGAGAATTCCCTTCCAATTTAGTTCAGTGCACTTAAGGAAAAATGTCTCAGGATTGTACTACTCTTACAGTTGGGAATCCTTGATGGAGGCTTCTGAAAGTAATTGTAAACCAATTTAAAAAGACACATTTTGGAAATGTTTTAGCAGTTAGTAGCATACATCCATTTGGACTCTTCAGAACAAGACTAAAGGGAAATCACCAGTACAGAGATTTCTCTATCACTCTCACTAAACCCGTCAGAAGGACACAGCCTCTATGAGATGGGACCATACATGTAATTTTGAGGAAGACTATGATGGTGTGAGAGTGCAACGAGAGATGGAGGTCTAATATTACCTTCTCTAGCACTGACTTAAATTAAAATTGTATTCAGCAAGTTCAAGTTTCCCCAGATTGAGGTGAAATGGAGAAAGTAAGTACAGTTGTCTCCCTGGAGTGCTCTGTGTTCTCTGGGCTGGGGTGAGTTCAAACAGACTATGTGAACAGAAAGTGGGAGAAGTCATAATGAATCAGACCAAGTATCATGTCCATTTAAACCAGTCCTCTGTCTCCAGCCTACATCCTAGGCTCAGATGTCTAAGGATAGAACAAGAACAAGACAACTGTGCAGTGATAACTCCCAAGAATAAGTCCTTGCATTCAGGGTTTTCCAGATCAAGAAGGCAGGACCTTCTTCCAGGGCATGAGGTGTGTTTCTCCTGCAGAATCAAGCACTTGAGATGCAGGAAGCAAAGGCAAATTCATTCAAATTTCACACAATTAAACACCAGTCTTGAAATTACTTTTAATAATTGTTCTACAATAACACAAAAACTAACACATGGCATTCTCCACCTATCAAGAAAAGCTTTTCGTTTCCTGAAGATTTTCTCTTACATGAGATGTATACCCTCTGGTAACCATTATGTGCTGTAAGAGCATGTATTCTGAGCTTTAAAATTGCCAGTAAGAGTCTCTAGATTCTGAGTTTAGGGTATATCATAGCTTTAGATACTTGAGGTCATATTCACCTCCACAATTATGTTCTTGAAATTCCATAAATTAATTTTGCACAGAGTTAGTGTGATTTTTACAAAGTTCACCCAGAGAGCAATTGCTTCACGTTGGATGATAAATTTAAGTCTTTTATTCTTTCTGAAAAATCATTTTGCTGCTGAAGCATTTGAAAACTTCACAGCTCTTCTGTTTCCAAGGTGCAGTATATTCATCATTCAATCCTTCACTGGACTACAAGGTATCAAAGATTTCAGGGTCATGTTCTAAAGAATTGCAATAAAATTATTGAGGTTCTAAAAAGCTTATGAGATTATTTTTGCAGTTATTTTTCAGTGCCTTTTCTGCAATCCAGAAGTAAAAAATTTGACTAGGCAAATCTCAGAAATATCAGTGGTCTTATGCCATTTTATTGTTGACAGAGCAGCCAAAACACTTGAATGTGAATGGGCACTGCAGAACCACATACGTATTTCTGCATCTATTACTCTCTGTATGCATACATACACATTCATACACATGTATAAATACGTATAGAGATGCATCTATATGCATACATTTGTTAGTAATAAAAGTATCTGTTAGCACTTTTGTAAAATCTTCTGTTTAAACTATTTCTGTCATTAACTGACCTATTAAAAAATGAGAAATGGAAAATGTCATGGCAGATTTTCATTGAGGATTCATGCAGTCATATTCCCCTCAGTTTTTATGGGCTTGTAAGAAATATGTTTTATCAAAAGCATAAATATAAATATACATGCCCAGCTGGCTGTTTTATGTCTTTATCAAAATAGCGTGTGATATTTCCCTAAAGCAACTTCCTTTTCTATCTTTGCTCTCAGAATATCAGAAGCTAAGGAGGAAAAATGAAGCCATTATAACATTTTTTAATACTTCAGTTACACTTGTTAGTCTAGTCTTCTTTCCAATCAGATTTAAAGATTGTTACAAGAAAGCTTAATTACCTTTGCAATAAAGTAATTAATTTTCTTTAGAGACTTAACATTGTGATTCAAAATAGCATAGTGGGTCTATAATGTATCTCTGAGACTCATTCTGCAAATTTATTAGGGCTATTCAAAACACAGCATAAATAAACGACTTCATGGAGAACTGTCTAACACAAAGTAGTCTTCATCACTACTTGGACATATTTCTAATATAATAGCTTACAAATAGAATAGCAGAAAAGAATAAAGAAGACACAGTAGCTTTTTTTCTTATGATGCATGAGAAAATATTTTTATACAAAAAGAAAACACTTAAATTATTAAATAACTTCTTCAGAAAATAAGGAAAACAGACACTTTTGTGGCTGATTACATCTAGTATTCATGCATTGTTGGCTACTGTACGTTCTCTAGTCTACAAGAAAAAGTTGCTTGGAGTTTTTAAGGATTCAAACACATGAAGACTTTGTATTGACCCTTATAAAACTTGTAGACACAGTCATGTATGTGCCTGCACCACACACAGAACCTGTGTTCCCAACTCATTCCATGGACACTGATACAAACAAGTTAGATATCCAGCTGCCAAGATTTCATTACTTATAACTGCTAAGTTTTCTACCTGCTGAAAAGAAAATTGTTTATGTCGTATGCAGACTATCACTGGTTGGGAATTAGCCTCGGGGAATTGTAGGATGTTAAAAATGTGTTGTTCCTTGCTGCAGCCATGCTGTCAGTCTGCAGTACGTAAAATATCATGTCACTTTTATCACCCAGAATCTGTACTGTTTACCCATTCAGATCACAAATCGCTCACACGTCTTGCAAGTCCCACTGTTTGAGAATACAGCATTTATCCACAAGGTGCTTCAGAAGCTCCACTATTTGTGTAATAGGACTAATACTGGATTTGGCTGCAAGCCTGAACAATGATGGGTATTGATCAACTACTCATACAAAATTAGTCTTCTTTTCCTCTTTATGCCCAAAGATTTTAAAAATATTGAGGTTCTCCACTGACAGAGAACACATATACCCAGCAAAAAAGAGAACTGGTTAGTGTAGTTTCCACCCCATGGCACAAGGGAAGAGGGGATGGAGAACACAAAGGGGAAGAGGAAGGTGAAGGAAGAGGTGTAAAGATTGTCATGAACATGGTAGCTGTAGTCATGAACATCTCCACTATTGCTTCTCTACCCTTCTGTAAATATCAGGAGAATCAAAAGCTTTCCACGGGTGAGGTGCATCCTGGGGAAAGAGAATGGGACTGTAGGACAGGAAAGTTCAGGGCAGATGGAGAAGAGGGATAGAGAGATCAGAGGAGGGGGTGGGAAAACAGCAGTGCTATAGGCAGGGTTCCTCAAATGAGACTGGTCAGCAGTGAGACAGTAATGTATCATTCCATAATAAATTAACTATGTAATTTAAAATGCACAAAAAATAGTAGAATGGTAAATACCTACCATTATAGCCTATGAATAAGCATTTTAAAAAGTGGGATTTTTTTATTTTCATGGACTTGCAGTCTTTTGTCAGATAAAGTCAGACCTTGAATCAGGTTCTTACAGCAGAACTTCTGAAAAAAGCTCCTGGGAAGTTTCAATAGTGTACTCCTGTTTGCTCAGGAAGCTACTAGATTTACTAGATTTGCATGTGCAAATATTTGAGTTCTGTGCACATTCATGGAAAAGTAGTTAAACAGACTGACGTTAAAATACATTAGAGAAGAGGATCTCTTAGCCAGGCTTTCAGTGTGCCATTAAGCGTACTTCTATGCCAATTATGATTAACAGAAGAAAATAAAAAGAAAATTAGCTTTTAGCAGAAAACCGTTACCCTCAAATGAGAAATAAGAACAGTGAAGGGAATGACACAAGACCTCTACTTTCCTTATAATTACTACGGAGTTAAAACATTGTGGAGTAAGTGCTTCCAGGAATAGACCAACAGAATTGGATTTTCCACTGAGAAGCAGAAAGAAAAAAACTGTGGTCATGACATTCTGTAGTTTGTAACTGGAGCACTCACTTATGGGCTACTTTTACAGTTTACATGCCTACCTTGCTGGCTATTGAACACAACAGCTGAAGAGTTATAGAATATATCTAGCTACACTGGGAGGCCACATTTAAATTGATTTTTCCTTTTTGAACTTTTAGTTCTTGTCTAACAGTAGAACTATACCCAGATGTTTATTACTGTGGTTAGTTTTGATTGCTTTTGTTTTAAAATAACTTTACATGAAGGGCAGGCTTTGTAACATTTTGTTTTCAAAAATAATTAGGTTCCTAACTTTGCATTATACAAGACTCTTAAAAACATAAGCTATCTATAAATAATATTTTATTGACTAACCACATATGACACCTCCACATTTTATAATGGATAGATGACTGGTAAATATGAAAATCTGTTTGCAGTGGTTTATCTCTGGCTTACATGGACAAATTCTTTATGACTCTCATGCTGCCCAGTTTTCAGGAACGTAACTCCAAATGTGGTAAGTTGAAAGCTGTTGCTGCCCATGACAATATAAATGTTCTATAATTTTTTAAAGCTTTTTCACCTGTCAGTCTAGATAGTGTCTGCCCAGTGATTGAGTGCCATTAGACCCAGCAATAACTCCACAAACAAAGAGTACAGGTGTCCATCTGTGTCTTACAGGCACAGCACTCATAATTCAGTAAGTGGACTTGAATGAATTTTAAGGTCGCTGTGGAGCAGAATGAGAAAAGTATTGCTGGGAGAGGTTATGTCTCATATTATACTAACTGATACTGCTGGATAAAAACAAGCTATCAGACATGCAATCCATTTTTCATCTCTAAAAGACAAACAGGTTGTTCTTCATCCTGGGAAGAATTGCTGTGGCTCTAAATGAAATGTTTCAAGCAGTTATAAAGCCTGAAGGAGGAAGGAANTAACAGGGGGAAAAGTTGTGATGGGTATTAGTACTTGAAGACAGGGAAGAGAGATGAGTGTGGTAGCAGGGCCCTGACATGAGTGAGTAATTAGTTGGTGATGGCTTTTGGGATAAATTCTAATGCATTGTGAAACCAGAGGTTTTACATGGTTAGTAATTTTCAGCCTAATATAATTAGACTATTTCCTTTTCTAGGCTATATTGACTCACTGGGTTCAGAATACTGCTGTAGTCCAATGGCCCAGGACAAAAGTGTTTTCCTGAACTATTTTCTTTCCAACTTATGGGCAATAAATTACAGCTTAACTTTCCCTTATGAAGCAGATTTTCCTCCACAGTCACACCCAGTGAGATGTTTTCCTTGAGTAACAGGTAACCGGAACTTTTCCCACACCTAACTCTTTCTTTTCCCTGCAGTATCAGTTCAGATGGACATTTTTCAACAAACAACCCTGCTGTTTTCCTCTCAGGACCATCACTGAAATCTTATACACTTCACATTCAGCAATGGGGTAAGAGGACTGAGGACTTCACTTTGTTAAGTCTCTCAGAGTAAATGTAGATCAGCTTGCTTATCTGCACTCTCCCAGTCATGTGTATTATCACCATAATCATCACCATTGGTTCACATATTTTGGATTCACTGCCACTGTGCATTATGGATACAGCTGTCCACATAGAAAATTAATTCAGTGCCAGTTTCTCTTTCTTAAAATTTGATTTACACCATTTTCAGTCAAAGCAGTGAAGGTTTCCAGTTAACACTTGTTCTCTTCAGAGTGGGTGAAGACAGGTGTCTTCATTTTCATTCTCCCCAGACTTTATATCCTTACCTGAACAACCATTTAATATAAGCTTAAATGACCTTTTTTTATTGCAGGAGGTATAGATAATAGAATTAATAAATTAATAAATAAAATCTCTTGAATAAATAAAAGGTGTTGGAATGAACTCCTTAACAATGCTGCTTAAGAGCCCTATTTCTGTGATGCTCCCTTCTTCACAAAGGACTGTCCTGGTTTGAGACAAATTACACGAAACACTCTGGAAGGAACTTCTCCAAAGAAGGCAGGCTACAGCCACCCCTCCCCTACCAGGTTCAGGAAGAAATTCCTCAGAGGAAAGTGAAAGAAAACTATTTATTTAACAAGCAGAGTGCATACAGCACGGAAGAAGAATGGCATTAAATAATAAAACCTCTCGCTGTAGAGAGAACCTGGGTAGATTTCAGAGTCCTTTGTGGATGTGGCTCTCTCCTCCACGGAGCTGAGGTTTGGTGTTGGCCCAGCCGGGCCACGGTGTGGGGCCCCCCAGTGATGTTCTGGTGTTGCTGAACAGTCCAGAGGAGAAGAAGAAGAAGCCAGAGTCCCAGAGCTCCGTGCTTTAACTAACGAACAAGAAGCTAGCTAAAAAAAAAGAGAATGCCACTCTCTTCCCTGCTGCAGAGAGCTGAGGAAAAACAAGATGCTTTCCTCTACTCTGTAGCAGCAGGAACACAGGGGAGTGTGTCTCCTTGAGCACAAACCACTCTGAAAAATTCGCCTGGCTTCTCTCCCCCCTCTCCTGAGAAACAGCTTAAAGACACAGGAAGGCACAGGATTCATGTCTGGCATAGGGCAGAGGATAGGGAATACAGTATCCTACAGTCACCCCAGGACAAGGACTTAAACACATTTAAATCCTGCTTCAGTGACAGCTGAATACATGTTTAAGTATATGTTGGTGGTTGGCCATCATGTTCTCTACATCACAGAATCTAGCTTTTAGACAGATCTACCGGGCAAGAGAGGGCATGGGGATGGGTATTAAACTTTCGGCTACTGTCACTCATGCCTTTTTTTTTATCCCCGATTATAAAGAAAAATTCAAGTAATATCCTTTTGAAGGTGAATACTAAACTTCAAAAGTTTATAGGAAAGTTTAAAAATTAGTTTAAATATTATGACTATGAGATAGCAGTGATGGAAAAAATAATTATTAACCATTTAAAATGGTATATCACCAGATGTGTTTTCTCAACCATTAAGTATTCATTTGGCAGCCTTCCTTAAGAGTAAGTGTATTTATCCTTGTACAAAAGCAATCTCTTTAGGTACTCTGGGATATCAAAACATGACAGAAAATGAATGTGCCCTTTTCCGTGCTCTCTTTCCTTTAAATCTGCCTCGTCAAAATAGCAGATACTTCCAACTGTATATTCATGGACTGGCTTCACTAGTTAATGCCAATGTTTTGGATCATTGTAAATGAAACCCAAAGGCCAGTCCAATCTGTGGAGCTTCAGGCGGAGTCATTTATTTTATAAGGTATGACATATCTGAATATGCTGCGTAATTACAGAAAGTTTTCTGATGCAATTTAGTTCAGCTGGCTCTGTATTTAATGAGGAAATTATAATGATGTAGCACATTAAATATATGTATCTAATTTGCAAAACTTCCAAAAAAGAAGAAGAAATATCTTGTATGAAGATGATAATGCCCACTACAATCCTATTCTACTCAGGAACATGAAAGGAATACTAGATTAAAAATGGATTATGACATAGATATACATATATATATTTCATTGAATAGATTAAGGAAAAGAAAAGCAGTGCAAGTTTGATAATGTATGTATGCTGTCATCACTATTTACCTGTAACTTAAATGAATCTGTAGCTCTTTCCTACAGACAACCTCGTCCAAACTGTTCCTCGCACAGTCCAAATCCTGCAGTCAAATGCAATTCTTAGCTTATTTATCTTCAGTTATGTTCACAGGTGGAGGCAGAAGCTGATGCCCTGACTCTGAGGAGTCTGATGTTCATTTGGAATGTGAGAAAAAATTAGTGGTGCCATGATAATGCCAAGACAAGATTTTAGGACGCTGACAGGCAGCTTTTCTGACTCACTGGGAAGTTTGCAGAGCCAGCACAGAGACTATGCAGCACCACACTTAGTCTTTACTGTGCTTTCACCTCAAATTGTCAGGCAATGCAAGATTAAGCAGAACAAGTGGCATCCAAAAAGAAGAACACATAGGTAATTATGCAAAGTCAAATCTCACTCAGCAGTGGTAATACTGCTGTTCTCCAGAGATTGCTGCTTCACCATTGTATAAAAAAAGGTTTCAAAATAAATGGCCATTCTCCAGGAACTTGCAGGCTGAACACAACACAAAAAGCATTGTACAAACCCACAATAGAGGCAATGACTAAGGCACCTACTCTAAAATATCTCTCCCCAAATGTCTGTTCTAATGGCTCTCACAAATACTCCCAAAACCAGATTTTCCAAAATACAGAGCAGTGTTGAGCCAGTGATTACTGACTTCTGCCACCTAATCACAGTGTGCAGCTGCACAGAATAATAGTGAAATTAATTTGAAGTTTACCCATGCAATAACAATGTTTCCTGGAAAATGTATGCATATTGCTTCAGATCAAATAAGTGAACAACTGGTCAGTCTCCATACAGGCAAGCTTTACAGCAGCAGTAACAACTGTTTGTACAAAGAAAGCCTTAACCTCTCACAAAATACGTCTTCTTCCAAAGGAAAGGGCTGCACTGATATATTCTGTTGAACAAGGTAGAGAAGCTGTGGCAGCAGTGACTAAAGCAATAAAGATCAATAAAAGTGACAGTACAATCCAGAAATGAATGTGATTTTCTCGTAGAACAGAATGGTTTGCAATAGGCACTATAAAATGTAATTGAAAATTCTGGATACACGTACATTAGGGGCTTAATTTGGAAAACAGTATAGTTACTTTAAATGGCAATTCCTGTTTCAAAGGTGGTTAGAGTAATAATTGATCAATTCTGATTATATGAAAATTCATTGTGTATTTCAGAAGTTGTAAGAAGTAATGAGTGTTGGTTTAAGAGAAACAGCAAGTAACAGACAGTGCTGTGGAAATCTTCACTAAAGGTTAGCTTGTGAACTGTTTTGAAAGCATGCCAGTACACACTGATTACACACAAGCTGATTTTTCCATTGTTATTTAATATACCTACTCCTACAGTGTTTACTCCTACTACTCCACAACTACCACTGATGATAATAATACAATCTGGAGAAGCACAATTTCACTTAAGCAAATAATTTTCTACTTTCTATCATCATGCTTCTATCATTCTGGAAATTTACCCAAAGGAATATCATAGCTAATTGACACCATCACAGTCTGAAGACCTATTATCTTCAAAGTTTAATTGTATGTATCAGTACAGCAAAGGGCAATCCTTTATTTGAAGGGCTGACTTTTTGAGAATCTAAAGGAAGAGTGAGAGCTGACAAATAATGATAATTGCTCAAAAGTCATTAGGTGTTATTATGAATGGAAATTTATTCCATTTACTGCAATGGACTAGTAATATACAGCTTTATTTTAAGTAAGATAATTTTTGTACAAACAGTGAATAATGTTGTAAATGTCTGTAAAGCATGCTCTTTGGGCTAGTCCTACTGTCAGTAGAATTCAAGTAGTGAGAACTCAAAATGAGGAAGGAGGTAATGAAAGCACTAATTAAAATTACGTTATTTGAAAAAAAGGAAAGAGGCTACTTCCTGCATGTATGAGGAAAGCACAGGAGGACATAAAAAACAAGCCCTGAAGGGTCAACCTTTCCACTCAGCTGAACTTCAAATGTGGGTAAGAAGCAGGCAGGAAGAGCAGAGTGCAAGGGCAGAGCCATGCAGGGCTATTTCAGCAGCAGCACCCCTGTGCTCAGAGACCTCCCGGGAACTAGGTACAGACAGAAAGTGCTGCAGAAAATGCCTCAGAGGAAGGAGGAATCTGCAAAATGAAATTGTTTCGAGTGTATTTGCTTTGTGTCAGAAAAAGACCAGGGCTTGGATTTTGTCAGTCTACTGTCTGTAAAACACACAGAGCCTTATTCTCAAACTGTGAACAGGTTCACATACATTTTGTCAAATGCTTTTTCTCTTTCACACTTTTGAGGAACAAACTCCTGGCCAGTTCTGGTGAGGTTGGTGAATATGACACCTTACTGAAGCGTGCAGAGTCTTGACAGATTTACCAGGTGTCAGAAGACCTAGGGCTTGTCCACAGATTCTCACAGGCCCTGCTATTTACCCCTTGCATAATGATACCCTCATGAAGATCCCAATCCTATGCATGAGGACAAACCTGCTGAGATCACTAATGCAGCATCTCAATGGTAATTCAATTTAAAAGTAAGATTTTTGAGGATGTCTGCAGTATACAATTCCATTATATTGCAATTAGCTTACTGTCAGCCTCTCTAATAGTACTGATATTCTGGCTATGTCAGCCTTATGTTTCAGTATCTATTTCAATTAACATGTAGACCCAGGCCAAAATAATCAGGAACTTTCTAGATAAATTGCATGATCCCAACAGAAGAATAGTCCATATATCTACTTGATAGCACAATTCAGAGGAAAAGCATGGGAGTGGAGTTTATCTGCTTTAAATCAGGACAATATGAAAATTACCCAATTTTCACAAATACAAGTTATGATTTACTATTGCACTACTGCTCTTAGACACATTGTAAACAGGCTGTTATGCCAGTGGCTTCACACTATTTTCATTTGTTTTGGACAGCATTCTTCTCTAAAAACACGTGCTTCATATAGATGTGGGGGAGATGAAAGTCTTGGGAGGGAAGAAACCCCTTTACTGCTAGTAGCACAGCCAGGTAAAAGCTGGATTAGCTGCTTGACCCAGGGAAGGAGGACAGAATCCAGCTAACATTATGCACAAGTATCTCAGAACATGTGGACAGCATGGGTCAGCCAGACAACACAGTCGTTGGGGGCCCACCCAGAGCTGGCCTCAAGGGTTTGTTGAGGTAACCAAAGCAGATGCAATCCTGTCCTTTGGAGACATTGCATTCTGCTGGGAGCAGTTCCCCAGGAGGCCAAAAGTGCATCTTTGAAAGCTCTTGGTAAGGTTCTCTTCTTTTCTAAGCATGACCTCAGTAAGAGAAGAGTACGTGTCATGGAGAGTTCACCCTATTCAATCACCCATGACAATACATGGAGCATGATAAAAACCAGGTTAGGAGAAAACACCTCAGGCCATGCTGTCGTCTAAGTCCTCCAACTAAATATTTCACAAGACGGCACATGTCCTCTCTTGTTTAGTGCTGCACAATGACACAACATCAGCAGCTTTCCCACCCACCTACGCTTCTAACCACAGCAATTTATACACAGCAAATTCTTTTAAAAAAAAAGAGGCATAAAATGTGTGTTTGTGTTCTTTGAGAAGGAAAACAGGACAGAATACGAAAACAGAAGGAAACAATGAAGCTCATTTCAAAATAACATGAGTACTCTGAAGTGGGCTCTGAGCATTTGTCCTGAACCAGTCTGTAAAGGGCAGCAGCCAGTGTTCCCCTTAGTTTCATCCAGAATCAGGAAGAAGTTAGGATCACTGTTTAATATCCAAACTGTAGCTCAAAATGCTTAAATCCCCACACATATACTTGTCCCACTTTAGGTGTATAGATCTTCTCCCACAGGGCTCTGCTATCTCGGTTCATCAACCAGTGCTCCAGTAGTGTTTAATGCATCAGAGACTTTTCTGGTCGCACTGCTTACAGTGCTCTTCTCAGAAAATTGTTAAGAAAGAGTGATTAATCTCTGAGTTTGATCATGTGGGGCCTTCTTGGCCTGGGGTAGCTATATACACTGCCAGGGCTAGGGGGATTTTTCTTAATGGCCCAGTGGTACAAGGCCATGAGTTAGATAAAACAAGTTCAGCTGGAAAAGCTTATGAAAAAAATAGTAGTCTCTAGGCTCACACAAATAATTTGAAGAAATATACAGCCTAGAAAGATGGAGACTTTCCTGAAGATGCAGACATAGTAATTTGAGGTTAATATATTTCCCAATGTTTCCAGGCTGTTAACATAATGAAATATTAATAAAATATATTTGAAATGTTTTAAAATCGATGTTGGGAAACTTTGATGATTTAATATATTTGACAATGATAGTGTGGTAATTACAAATGATTTTGTTTCCACTGAAAATTATGAATGATCAAGACCTAGAATGAAAAGTAATGTTACAGAACTGAAAAGGGAAATGGAGGTACATCTTCCCTTTGTTATTTTTCGTTCAGCTCCTTTAAGACTGGACCCTAGTGCTTTGTGGGCATTAGAATGTAATTATTGAAATTTTGTATTCTCAAAATATATTTTCTGAATGTTTCAAAAGCAAATTATAAAAGATATTTGGAAACTTATCTAAAGCAATAAAGTGAAGCTGTAATGTATTGAGTCCAAAACTACTGCTTTGTGAAAAACAAGGTCTGAAAAGCTGATCCTGGTTAAGGCTTCATTAAAGTATCCACTGTCTAAGACAGAGAAAATAACCACTTTATTGAAAAAGCAGTAGAAAGTGGAGAAGAAAATTATCTCTCTTATTGCATGCACACAATTATGTTATATCATCCATGTATGCAAATAAAATAATAAAGGTAAAGCAAAATATGGCTTTGGAGCAATCACTGAGGTTTTGCAAAAATTCAGAGAAACAGATTAAATGTGTGTTCCCAGTGGATGTTCAGGTGCTTTTGTAAAATTAACATTATATATAAACACAAATCAGTGCTTAAGTGCCAGATGGTTAATGAAGACCAGCCAGGAAACTTCCATAATTCACAATAATGAGTATGGTAATGAGCCTACATTATAAACTGAACAGCCGAGTGATACATAGCGCCTACTTGAAGTAACAAAGCATTTGGAGTGTCTGATATTACCAGAAAATGTTGAATTTCATGAAAAAAAAAAAAAAAACAAAAAGCCCCTCTTTCCCCCCCCCCAACAAACCAACCAACAAAAACCACCAAAAAAGCAGGGAAGAAAATTGTTAGATGCTCAAAGGTTGTTACAATTTTTATCAATAATTGTCTACATTAATAGCAAGCAGCTAGAATTGAAATGAAGTGATGGAAATTTAAACATTAAAATTTTGTCCAGCATTTTCTGTTTTCATTGGCATTGTTAATGGCAACACAGACTACTACTACTTTTTGGGGGGCTTAATTCTTATAAAAGTTAGGTTGGATAGAACCATGAGAGCGACACTCTCTCAAGTACTCATCTAGTACTTGTCTGTGATAATGGAGCAGTTACAAGACAATACCTGCAGATCAGTCAGAAACAAACATTCCCACTGTGTTCCCAACTGGAACAAACCATTCCCACTGTGTCCTTTGTATGGGTACACTTTTTAAAAGAAAACAAGGTTGAATGGTTTTCTCTATTATTGACAGGACTAGTTTGGATCACAGATCGTATCTCAAATCCTTAGGAGATGGTAGGGTGGGAGGTGATGGCAAGATGCAGTTGTCGGGTAAGAAAAGTCGTGTGGTTCTAGGGGAAAGCTGAAGAGTTGTAAATGTGGCTCCATGTCTTCCATTCCCGGGTGGTCTCTGGTGGGAACTTTGTACTCTTCAGCTGTCAGAATGCAGGTCCCCATCCATAGAAATGGCTTTTGTTCTTAGACCATGCCTGAACAGCTGCTTTAATCTTTACAGCAAATGCCTTCACCTTGACCTTTTTTCTTCCCTTCAGACAGCTTTGTAGCCTTCTGAAATACACATGTGATCTGACACACCTGTTTGGGTTTTCCTTCTGAGTAACCTTCAGAGAAGCAAAGCGGCAAAAACCCAAAAACGCCTCTTTCTTTCCTCATTATCTTTCAGATTTTAACATCTGTTTTATCAGTGCTCACCTCATTTCCGGCTAGCTATTCATGGGAGGTTACCTCTTTAAGAAGAGATTAATCACGAGGTGCCGGTATTTTCATCATTCTATATCAATATGTTAATAAACATAGGCTCAGCATATCTACACTGCTTCTAGTTCTAATGTAATTTATTTTTAAGCATTTATTCATGGAATAGCTAAAATTAATTATAATGCCATTAAAAATTCTGGACAAAGTGCTCTTTTTGACCCACAGAAATGGGACTCGTAAAATTTTCAGTGAACTCATTAACCCTTTTATAGGTGATTGTGTTGCCTTTCTGTGGGTTTAGAATTAAAAGCCAAACACTGTCAGAGGGGAAAAAAGGGTTTTACCTCTGTATTTATTCAAGGATCCTTTGGTGCATCACATCCAGGTAGAAAGCACCCCCGAATGCACACCAAAAATGCACACCCAAAAGTGCCCACCAGGATGCCCACTCCAAGAATGCACCAGGGGGTGCACCCTCTGAACAATGCACACACACACACACACACACACACACACACAGATGCACAAGATGCACAAAATGCACAAATGCACAAGTGCCTCCGCCCGATGATTCACATATACAATTATAGACCTTGCAAATTAGCATGTCTATCAAAGATTCCCCAATGAGAGGCTCAAGAGAAGCCCCCATCTTGAGGAACCTTCCCCCTGGGGAGGCCTATCTTAGTTTACAGAATGTGTTCTGGAGAGGACCTTGGTGTCTGGGGCTTTCTGTTCCAACTGCGAGGCTTCCAAGATGTTTGGTCTCTGGCTTAATGGAACTTTGGGTCTAAGCTAGTTATTAGACTTAGGGAATTACAAGTATGTGGGCTAAAAGCACTAAGGATACATGCAAAGCTGTATGAAAGGGTATATGAGAAGGGTATATGAGAGGGGTATATGAAAAAGCAAAAAATCATCATGGCATCAATTGAAATTCTTACTTTTTCACTAGAATTCTTGTCCTACATATTCTTGATCTTTTACAGCAATTACAGTTTGTGTAATTACTCATAATTTTCATACCAATAACTTGTAAACTTTCAGGGTCTACTTGATTACCTCATTACCCTTGACCAGTCTCCATTCATCTGGAGTCTGCTGATTTTTCTGGTGTCTGGGCTGGTAAGAAACATGCTTGACACCATTTCGCTAGGAGTCAGTTTGAAAATGAAAATGAGAACAGAGTAGTGGCACTCTGCGTCTTCCAACAGCTCTGCAATCTGCCTCCTTTTTCTATCCTATGTCCTCCTTCCTACCCTCTGTCTTCTCAAACAGGTGCCATGACAGTGCATTGTTAATAGAAAGAAGTTTATAGGGTGTCTGTATAACAATTTTACACTTCTGCAAAGTGGGTGTTTCCAGAATGAGAGTTCAATATTCCCTTTGGATGCCTTTCGCAGGAGGGTATCCAGCAGGGTGCAAAGACATTGTTTTCTTAGCCTCTTGCCTTGGATTAGATCCTTAGACAAAACTCTCCTTGTGCTAAGTACGTGTCAAAGAAAAACCAGTGGAATGATAGGCTTTGTGCAACACGTTTGCTTTAGACACACTGCACTTAGATTTCCTTCTTCCCTTTCATCATTATTATTATGTACTTAAGGAGCCCATTTTTCTGTCTGTCTGATTAATCCTTTTGTTGTATTTCATATCCTATTTCAGTCATTTCTGTACATTATTGTATGCTGTTTGTATTTGCTTGTTCTGCACAGCATGTCTTCTATTACCCAGTTTGTTTTTCTTTTGTTTCAAGTCATGTGGTTTCCCTGGATTCCTTTCTGGATGTTCGTTGCTTTGTTGTTTCTCAGCATTTCTACATGTGTATTCTATTTTGGCTTTTGACTCTCTTGTTCCAGTTTGGTGTATATTTTATGAGTATTATATCATAATATAATGCAATTATGATATTATTTTATTTACTTTTAATCTAGGTGTACCAAGGAAATTTTTAATATTAGCAATAGGAATTCAAGCATGATTTGATGGGAAGATTATATTATTGTGCCAATGTTAGCAGATTTTGAAAATGCTTTTTCAATATCTTACACACACAAAAAATTAAAGCAAGATAAATCAAATTTGATGACTATTAGATTTCTATGTAAGTGAAAGAAAAATACTAATCTTCTGTGGGAGGAATAAAGACTGATCACTAGCAAGATAGCAACCTCTGGGAGAAACCTGAGAGATTTTTAAAAATCCTGACAATAGAAACCTGCAAGATTTCGACAGCTGCCTAAAAAAGGGGTCAAATAAGAAGGGTAACACATTACTGACTTAAATAGTCTGAAAATAACTTCAGATAGAAATCTTTATCATAAATACTGTTGGGTTGGCTTTGCTTTCTGCACTTACTGAACACCTGTCAATCTAACTTTCTCTCTCTTTTGCTTTTTCTCATTCCACTTTTTCTCCCCCTCTCCCTCTCCTTTTCCTCTTGATCGTTTCTCTTTTTCTCATTTCACTTCTTTGTATGGATTGTTATCAGAATTAAAATAATCCACGTCTTTTATCCCATTCTAGTTTTAGTACATGGACAAACCAAAAATTAACAGTAAACAACCATGGGCATCTAAGACAATCTTGGTTTTAAATTGCCAGCATACACCAGTGTTGTTTTCTGTTATGCATATATTTGCCCACTTAGATGGAATGATAATCTGTTGCATTCTGATTCAAATATAGGAAAATATATAATTAATGGTGCTGCAACTCTTGTTACTACGTTTGTGTAATGAGATTGGGTGTCCTGGTAGCACCTAGCACCACACAGATGTAGAACAAAGGAATAATCTATGTTTTGAAGAATTTGTTATGTATTATATTCATCCAGGTAGACATATTCCAATATAAAGTTACACGAAGTTTATATGCTCAAGCTAATTTATAAATAAATAATGTCCATACTGATCCACTCCAGAAAATTTTAAAATGGAAATTCAATGGAATTTATTATCTCTAAATGGGATTTTAGTCTCTCAATGGGATTTAGGCTGTCTTGAAATTCAAGCTTTGTGATTACAAAATTGTATTTTATTAAATGTCTCACAGTTATGAATCTAAAATGAGTTGTCAGTATTTTTCAGTGTTATTTGTACAGCCAACTTTCTTCATTTGAGAAAAGGCCAGGATTAGCTATTTCTTCTTTAATGCTTTCCTGAATATTTTGACACACTTTGATTCAGTGAATACACACGATTTTTCTTTACCTTCCAGGGATTTTATCTCAGACTTGTGTCTGTGAGAATAGATCAGTACAACTACCTCATATAGACACTGTTATTTTTTGCAGAGCATTAACTACTGTATATATAATTTAAAACATTTTAAATTAATTGTGAAGGACAGGGAAGAATTTAAAATGGATTCAGAATACAGATGCTTTTTTGTGTGTAATATGTGAAGAAAGAAATCAGGGAAAAGAGATTGTTTTCTGCCTTATCATGATTAGATAAAAAGCAAGAATAATTACCAGCTCAGTGGGTATGCTGGTACAAAGGAAGAAACACTCATCAAGCAGTTGTTTTTTCAGCTTCAGCAGATTGTGCACATAAACACACACACCCCCCTTGGTGAGTTTTGCTATCCTGTAAAATCTAATGAATTACCTTCATGGCACATTTTGATGCATATTGTTTTATATGACCAGATGATGTTATTTCAGTTTTTGTATTGTTTAAGACATTATAATGGCTGCAATTCACATTAAGGATAACCAGGTACATGTGGAAATGATGAGGGCATTTTTCAAAGTCTTTCCAGGTTAAGCTTGTTACCAGCATGAAATGCAATGATGGCTCTATGAATAATACTTAAAATTCTGGAGTCTAAAATGCAGACCAATATGGATAAACGCTAGTGAAACAAAGCTTCTTTTTTCCCACTTGGTATTCTGGAGTTTGTTGAAATAAGAACTTAGTTCTTTTATCAAATGGTCATTCAAGTAAACTTCAGAAGAGACCTGGGAGTTCTGTAAACCTGGTACAGAGTAAATATATTAATATTAAACAGTATGCTATTTTATTTGAAACTGCTTGATGTACTTAACGTTCTTTGTCAAAATGCCCTGAAGTGTATCATATACATTGCTCACAGGAAGAGGAAGAGGGAACTTCACAAAAAAAGTTACAGAAATCCAGACTTGGTACCTAACACAGGAATGATGAGACCAACACAAAAGTTCAAATACAGAACAGAATTAGGTTTGTCAAGTCAGATGGTTCATTGGCTACAGTTCAGTTCTGTTGGAAATGTTTGCTGGGAGTCAGGTACATGTTGCACAGACTTCTAAGTCTGAATTGACCAACATACCACAAAGTTCCCTGTCTCCCGTAACAACATAGTTACTGAGATAGTAAGTGTCCATAATTCCTGTTTAGGTAGTGTGTATCACTAGTTTTAAGATAAGGACTGGGCACTTAGAGAAATCAATGATGGAGATATATAAGCAAGTACCAAAGATGAGGAATAAGAGTATTTTTAGAAGCATCCTTCTTCTAATCATTTCCCCTCTTAGCAATAGGCCTAGGGCTATAGATTCAAGGGATACTGGCAGAAGAGAAGAAATGCTTACTGAAACTCGTGGTTCATATCACCTTGGCATGAAAAGCATGCTTAGAAGATGTTTGCCTCGCATTTTAAGTTCCCTGTCACTTAAACCAACGCTTTATTCTCTTTAGAGTACTACGTATAATATAAATCACAGACTACACATGCCTTATTTTTCCTTTTTAGCTGCTTTCTCTTCCTAAAATGATTTGAGGAACAAAATTATTTGCTCTCTATATGGTGTTACACACAGTTAATAGGCTATCCATACTTCTTTCAGTGAAATATCCAAGTGATGTACCTAATTCCTTTCTCATTGGTACCAAATTTAAACCCATCATGGGAGTACTATATGACATTTTACTGCTACTCTAGTTTGTTCTTCTCAATGATGCATGCCCCATAATTGGATTGAAATAGATCTTAAAAGTTAGACACGCTCAGTATTTGTTATAAGGAAACACCCATCAGCTAATTTTTTTCAAGATATTAATTTGTATAAAGTAAGGGGTACATAAGATAGGAAACATAGGTTCAATGCATAAGACAGTAATCCACAAGCAGATGACAAAAGCAGAGAATTTTCCCAAACCAGAAAGTATAATCTGTCATCTATCGACTCACCTAATCTATGCAAATTTGCAATGTGCTCAGCAGACAGTAAATATGGTCACAGTAACGATGGATGTTCTCTATAGCCAGAAAGAAATGTTTATCCAGATGCTGCAAAGCCATCTTAATTTCTGGCTCCTTTAGACCAAGAACAAAGCAAACTGCCTGCAACCATATCTGCTAGTTCAAATGTCAAATTTCTCTCCTAAACGTACTACAGAGGCAGCAGCAGCTGACAGGCAGTCCAAGTATAAAGGATAAGTGGGTAATAGAAATTCCAGGAAAGATCCCTTGTAACAATTGAGGAAAGCCAAAGGTGAAAAGAAGTGCTACAGTCAGTTGTGCATGAATGTGAGTATTGCTCCGTCCTGCACTGAGCAGTGCATATTCAGTACAGTTTCTGTCATCTTCCTTGTCCCCTGTCAGAAGACACAATTCTTTTTCCTGCCTTTATTATTGGAAATGCAGACTACAACTACAACAGCAACATCAAGTGAAAATCTGACCTACTCGGCAAAATGTAGCCAGGGATTCTCACTTGCTGCCTCATGTCTAAAATCTGCTGTCTGCCCACGTAGAGCAGAAAACTAAAGGGATCCTTCACATATGGAGATCCTGCATGAACGCAGAGCTCCACAAGTCAGCACCAGGGCCTAGCAGGCTTATGGACCAGGTGGCAAAACACATAATTTTGAATAGGTTTAGCTTTTGTCCTCTTTTATACTGTTTCTGGATGGGATAGTACTAAGGGACAGATCTGACCCTCCTAATGCTTTGGAAGGTAATTCCTTTTTCTGTAAGTCACATTTGAGTGAGCAAGTGAAGATTTATTTACTTTTTCTTTTCCTAATTTTTTCTTTTTTTTCTGTCTTTTTTTTTCTTATAAAGAAGAGCCAGACAAGAGAGCAGAGGAAAATTCCAGGGACAGCGTAGTTCATCTACAGCACATCATGTTTTTAAATTAAGTTCCTTGTTTAACATGAGTTTGAACCATTGTCATGCTGACAGCTGGGGTGCTGAATAAGCTTGTTTGGGATACAGGCTAGCATTTGCATGTGTTTGTTTTCATATGTTATTTACATTGGGCTTTTTTTCTGAGATACATCAAAATTTGCATTACTTTTTCTAAAGTGTTTGCAATATATCAGATAGAATAATTGTTTTTCTTTTCTGAAGGATTATTTTAAATCAAGATACAGTGCAGTACTGTATTTATAATTACAGAGAAAAGGAAGAAGCAGGACGTAAAGGAACTACATGAAATACTATTTTGTTAGAGTTCTTACATGACATTTGACCTCTGTGAACAGTTGTTGCTTATCTTCTCTTTGGAATAAAAAACTCTTTTATCCATATCCCATGTTGCATTCTAACAAAGACAAATGTTATAAATGCAAAGTCAAATGCATACAAATGCATTAAAAGTTGAAATGGTTCTTTTTCACTGAAACTAGAGTGCTCTGACAGTAGTATCACCTGCTTCAAAAGAAAGCACAAGTATTCCTGCAGCAAGTGGCTTAAGGAGAAAAAAAACTATTTGCTAGAAATCTCCTTTAACTAAGAGAACTGTTCAGTGTTCCATAGTCTACTTTAAACAGTATTCCTGAAGGGAAAGTCCTGAAGTTTGGGTTTAGTCACCTGGTTTCAGATGCCCGAGATGGCTCATACAAAGCTTGCCATGGCACCTCTGTAACACCTCACCTCAGCTTTGCTTCAACATTCACATCACCTTTTCAATATAGCAAGGTTATAAATTCAGTTTCTTTACTGACACTCAATTTTTTTTTCATTTTCAACACATTCAATTTGGTTACATAATGTAAATACTTGAAAACCTACTTCACAATCTATCAGCTGATGGGTCTGACTAGATGGCATAAAAGAAATCTAATTTGAGAGACAGTTAACTCTCCAAGTTTCATTTCTAGAGATGGTTGGAGTTTGTTGATTAGATGACAGACTGGCATGATAGCCACAAATAAAATTAACAAAGAAATCTTCCACCTTGGGGCACTATCTTCCTGCAATTCTGTGTGAAAGCAGTCAAAATTCTAAAATAATAGTAATAATAATAGTAATAGTAATACTACTACTACAACAACAACAACAACAATAATAATAATAATAAAAATAATAGTTTCTCCATATCTTCTGAAGGCCTAAATACTACATGCCCAGTTATTCACACCTCTTTCTGTCACATAGCTAAAATGAGAGTACACCATGTGTTTAAAGATTCTTTTGGCCAGGTTCTCGTATTTTGAGATTTGCATAATCCTCATAAAAACTAAAGGAAAATAATCCTTTTGAAACTATTTAGCAAGGCCATTCTGAGAAAGGAAATGGAATTATTTAAAACTGACCTAAATTTTTTTTGAAAGATAATAACCATGTAAAGTATGGTATCACCTAGCTCCTTTGCTTAATTAAACCAAACTTTTTCTAAATACTTCTTTAATTTGAAATGTGACCTGCGAATCTTCCGTATAATTAAGCTTCACAGTAGATTGTAAACAAGGAAAAGTCTGCATTTGTTGTAGGTTTAAAAAAATTGCCATCCTCTTTCTGATAAACATACCTCTTTCACACATGCTCCTCAAATTTTTGCAGTAGTTCCCTACCATGAAAACAGTGAAGACAGTGCTGAGTCACAAGGATGTCACTATTCACAAGCACGAGAACCAAGATATTCTTTTCCAGCAGCAAATCGTACACAGTTCTATTTTCATCAGTTCTCACTCCTTAGCGTTTACCTATATCACAAGGACAACTTATTTAAGAGACCACATACGAAATCCTGTGATTTCACAAGTCATATCCTCTTAAAAAGACTCACAGTATTACAAAATATAACATTCACTGTGCAGAAATTATGCTAGAAGTAACAGCTTTAAAAAATGTATCATTTCTCATCACTTTTTTTGAGGCTCAAAATATGGACAGCCTATTAGCTTGAGTGTCATGCCACTATTTCCTGAATACAGCAGTATTATTCAGAAGGAATTAACTGTAACTATACCACTAGGAGGGTATTTGCATGATGAAAGGAGTACAGATGTAAGAAAAGACTTTTTAATGTTTTGGGAACCAAGAATTTATGAGACCAAATCTGTAACAAAAAATGTGCAAGAACTGCTGGTGGTGTGGGGTTTTATTCAAAGGCATCACACTATCTAAGATCATGATTCCAGGTAGCAGAAAATAACACCAAAATACAGAAAAAAGCATAACTTACAGTGCTATTTCCCCTTTTTTTTTTTTTAACAATATTATTGTAAAATGGTTTTCTATTTTCCAGGAAGGCCACTCTGTTTTGTTTTGTTCCTCATTAAAATGCTCATAAAATAACTGAAATTGAATAATTCCTGTGGAAAAACTTGCTATGTTGCCCTGACTGGACAAAGTCCTAGTTGGGAATATTTGGTCAAGAGAACAACTGGAAACAGAAAACCCATGGTGAAATTATGAACAAATTGTTAAGCTCTTAGGACAGCTCTCTGCAGCCTTCTTAACTCTTTGTAACTCCAACCCATTTGTGCCTTTCTATAATTTGCAGGCTGTAAAGGATGACCTCTGGAATGGTGTCAGTGCTGGGGACCACAGCTGTTACCTGACTGCTGCTCCCAGTAACAACAGCAGTCAAATTCTGGAAGATGTGGATGGTATGGAAGGGTTTTGATAGCTATGAAATAAAAAGTACAGTTCAGGGCCATCTGGCAGCCACTCTGTTTAACTGCTCCTGAACAAGAAAGTCCTGTTTCCTTCTGATTAACTCACTTTGCCTCTCTCTTTGTTTATCAGCTTTAAGGAGAAAATACTCCACACTGAATACAGTAATGGAAGTCAGTGTAAGGTACATATGGCAGAAATTATACTGAAATATAATGAATAAATTATTCAATTATATACAATTGATGGAGAAAGAGAAATTAGTAGACATGGGAAAAGGAGATATGGCATACAATGCAGTTTGAAAGAAGAGGGGAAGTTAGCAAGATACAGATGGCAGGAAACATGAGGAAGAAACGTGAATGGCTTGGACAGTCTGCAAAGGAAGAAAGGAAGGAAGAAGGTTAAAAAAGAAAATAGAAAGTGATGGTGCACAGACAATTTAGGGCTCTGTCTCAGAGGTAAACTGCAGAAAACCTGTAGAGATTTCAAAAAGAAAGGGGTGGGTGATTTTGAACTGGATTTTTCGCCTGAGGAGTTACTTCAAGGTGATCTGTTTCTATTCTTAGTCCAAGGAGTGAGAGGGGTTGCAGAGTTCTGCAGGTAAGATTACAGAGGAGTTACAAGATGACAAAAGGTAGCTAAAGGGATAGTAAAGACAAACAGGCCCCAAGATTTCAACCTGGCTGGACAGTGCACTCAAAACAGAGACATGTGCTGACAGCGGGAACAGAAGCATAGTCTGGGATCCAGGACCCCGCTGCTCCAAGAGTCCTTGACTTCTTGTGCCACATGATCTCCTTCTCTCTGAATGGGAGAGAGACAGATTTGACAGACAGGACAGTCCCATTCAAAAGGTTGTGGTCAAAGGCTCGATGGTCCTACATGGAGACAAGAGAAGATTTCTCCAGCATTACTGTTGAACTGGCCCTGNAAGGAGATTCTGCCCCTCTGCCCTGCTCTGGTGAGACCCCACCTGCAGAGCTGCCTCCAGTTCTGGGGTCCCAGCACAGGAAGGACATGGAGCTGTTGGAGCAGGACATTAATAGAAAGGCCATGAAGATGATCACAGGGATGGAGCTCTGCTATGAAGACAGGCTGAGAGAGTTGACAGCCTGGAGAAGAGAAGGCTCTGGGGATTTTTGCTCTTTTAGCAGCCTTCCAGTATTTAAAAGGGCTACAAGGGAGCTGGAAAGCAACTTTTTTACAATGGGCATGTGGTGGCAGGACAAGGGGGAATGGTTTTAAAAGCAAAGAGGATAGTTTTAGAATAGATCTTAGGAAGAAATTCTGTACTGTGAGTAGGGTGAGGCACTGGAACAGGTTGCCCAGAGAAGTTGTGGATGCCCCATCCTGGGAAGAGTTCAAGGCCAGGCTAGATGGACATTTGAGTCACTTGGTCCAGCGGAAGATGTCTTTACCCATGGAAAGTGTCCCTGCCCTTGGCAGGGGTGTTGGAAGTAGATAATGTCTGAGCTCACTTTGAACCCAAAGTATTCTCTGATTCTATCAAGGAAATACAAGTAAGCAGTCAGCAGTGTCCTCAGAATCCTCCTTACTGTTGTAATGCAGCATCTTTAGAATCTTCTGGTGTTATTTCCAAAAAAGTCAGCACACAAATCAGCAGCAGAAATCAAACAAAATTTGCCAGCTACCCACACTGTCTGATAATTGCAACAGGGTGAATGACCATTAATGAGATTCCCTTATTTCTTACCATCCTCTGAGTTTAACAACCTCTCTATAGGTAATAAATATATTTTGAGCATTGAAACAGAATGGCTGAGTTAAAAATTTTCTAATGTAATACCTAATTGTCATGCTTCAATAACAGACAGCAATTAAATACCATGTTGCCTCTCACTCACTCTCCCCAGCCCAGCCTAGTAGGGGGGAGAATTGGTAAAAACAGGTAAAATTCATGGGTTGAGATAAGAACAATTTAATAATTGAAACAAATATAACAATAATAAAAACAATATTAAAAAGAGCTGTAATGCCAAGCAAAGAGAGAGAAAGAGTAACAGAACCCAAGAGACACAAGAAATACACAATACAATCATTCTCCCCCTGCTGACTGATGTCCAGCCCATCCTCAAAGAGCAGCCACCTTCTCCCAGCCAATTCTCTCCAGTTTATATACTGGGAATTATATTCTATGTTATGAAATATCCCTTTGGCCATTTTGGGTCAACTGTCCTGGCCATGCTCCCAACCAGCTTCTTCTGCAGATGCTCACTGGCAGAGCATGAGACACTGAAAAGTCCTTGACTAAGGATAAGCACTGTTCAGCAAAAACTAAAACCTAGTGTGTTAGGAACATTATTCACACACTGAATCCAAAATCCGCATCATTGTAGCAGCTACTGTGAAGAAAATGGACTCTGTCCCAGCTGACACTGATGTTAGTGTGTTTACACAGCAGCCTTCACACTTCTGTATACAGAGGTTTTCACCACGTGCTTGCATCCTGCTATGTCAAATGCTTTGGAATATCCAGAAGTCAAGAAGTCAGAAGGGAGTGCTAAAGTTCTACTAATACACAAATGATTTCTAACCCTCTGTCATTTTTTAGAGGATTGAAGCTGTGCTACTGCTTTAATGACACTCACTCAGCTGAAGAATTTCACACAAACTTTGTTCTGCATCAAAAAACCACCAAACAGACAAAAATACTTTTTAAAGTAAAATCCTCACCAGTCTTTCTACCAGAGTTTTTCTTCCATCTTGGACACACTAGATGCTTCTTTCCAACTTCCTAATTTTCAGACTTCTCAGCATATTAACTTTTTTGGCCTGTCAGCCAGTGTCTGTTGACCTTATGGAATGTTGCCTTTATGGATTTTAACTCAGCCCAGCTCCCAGGGCAACAGCAGCAGTGGATTATCACAAAGGCCCTAGAGATAAGAAGTGACATCATGCACTATTGTTACTGCTTTTGCTAGCTCAGCAGTACACATATCCATACAGCCAAACACTTTGTGGGCTTCCTCTCCACGTTGTGTTTCATCTCCTGCACACGCAACCCCTGTAAGAGTCACGGACTTACCCACTTAGTTCTTCAACAGCAGTTGCAGTTCTGATGTAAACTGCTTGTGTTAGATATTTCTGTGGTACGCTAAAAGCTGTAATCTGTATGTGTAATCCTCTTTATGTTGTGACGTAGCACGAGTCAGCTATGGTATTTGTATTCTCTCTGGACATAAAAAAAAGGCAGTTAAATTACCATAGTGTCATGAAATTGCGGCATATTAAGCTGCTTGTGCCATAATGCTTTGGGTACTTTCCATATTCTGAAAAATATGGCTTAAATTATGTTTCCCAAATCCTACCCCTGAAGAAACTGAAATGGTAAATTAGCGTTATCAAACACTATCACCTAAAGAATTCATGTAAGGGCTGCACAGGTGCTGCCTCACACCTTCCACAACTCCTCCATTTGTGCATATGAAGTGACCCCGGGCATGATGTCCTGCCAAGGCCGGGAACACAACTTTTTCTGTTAAACAGCTCATTTTTCCTGTCATTGTGTCCGAATCAGCACTTCGAGAAACACAACAGGGACTTGTCTGAGAGCAAGAAAAACTTCACTGAGGCAAGAAGGAAAGGGCGAGGTTTATACAAGAGCGTTCGATCCTTGTTTATCTATGTATTTATTCTCTGGTTGGCTGCCATCCCGTCACTGGTGTGTTCTGTTAATTACCTGGTTGAGGCTGTCCGTGCTCCCCGCCCGGCCCGGCTCGGCGGGGGCGCCCCGCGGCCTCACGCACCGGCGCGCGCCACCTGGCGGCCGTGAGGTGGCACTGCCGGGGCGGGGCGGAGCCGGGAGCGCGCCCGGGCCTTGCATCCAGGGAATTCATGGAATACCGAGGGCGGCTGCTGCTCGCGCGCCCGGGGGAAGCTTTTCCTTTCCTCACCTGGCAGAGAGAGACACGTCCCTGCTGCAGGCGGGGCCCGAGCCCGAGAGCGGCAGGCTCTCAAGAGTACTCGGCAGGAAAAATCATCTTTGGCAGCAGCTGCCAAAGCTGAGGCACCAAAACTGGTTGTAAATTCACATGTCGCTCAGGTGCTGGCGGCTCGGAGCTCAGCAAGAGCTGGCCCTCTTTTTCTCCTGTGAGCCACAACTGGATCCAAGCCATGTTCTCCAGATTGTGCTGATTTCCTCCTGGAGCCGAAGATGTCAACCATTTCACAGTGGCTACAGCCACTGCCTCTGAGAACTGGTCTCAGGGGCAGCCCACACCCCTGCACCTCTGCAGCTCAAGGACTAAGACCTAGATCTGCTACTAGGCAGATCTTCATCTGTGACCAAAACCTCCCAGTTTTGTCTTGTTTAATAGCTGGGTGCTTTGGAGCATTGTGATAGTCTGTAGGCTGTGTCAGATCCTTACACTTATCCTTTAGTATTAGCATTCCTTCTTGTTAATGGCAGGGATAAAGTGTGTATGGAGACTCTGCTGGAAACCTTGACACAGCTTGCTAACAGGCCCATTAGACAGCAGCGCAATTCACCCCCTGATCCTCTATAGATCTCTGCTCTGAGTAAGTGGGGGGTAGACTTTCAGCACAATAATTGGCTGCAATTTGGACTGAAGTGCACAGGAGGCTAGCTGACCATTAGTGTTAAGTTGTAGGAATACACTGCATACTGAATCCTTTGAAAAAAACCCTTGCATTTCTAAAATTTTATGCTGAGTGTATGTGGCCAGTTGACATTCTTCTCTTGTACTGTGAGAATGCTCCTCTCTTGGCTCAGCACCTTTGCAATGCAAGCTCTTCAGGGCTGGGACAAATATTTATGTTTCCTTTTGTCTGAAACAATAGAAAACATAAAACAGGTAATAATAGATAATAGGTATTCACATTGTGCTATGATGTTTGCATATTCATACAGGCTAAGGAAATGCAGGGCAGAGATGCTTGAAAATTATGTCTCTTCTTAAAATACCAGAATTTTTTCAGAATTAATGCCTCTACAGAAATGTCTCTATTTAATCAATTTAGAAATGTATACTATAAGGTGACTGTTTCATAAGACAAAACTGAGAAATTCCATTTTGGAATTTCAGCATTTAACATTTTTCTGTATCAACAGCATATAGTGTTATTTTAAAATTTTACATAAGAAAGCCCCTAAAAGCTGGAAATATACACTGGTTTGCAAACCATTCAGAGTCTTTACACACTCACTTTTTTTAGCTGTTTAAGCTATTGCTGAAAGAAATTCCAAAGAGTCTTTGCAACCAGAATAGATCACCAGGGTTTCTTCCACAAAATACTGCTCAAATGAATGACACTCCAGATTTAATTGCTGATGTCTGCAACTGTTGTGAGAGACTTCGTTATATTTTATTCTAACTCTCCTTGTAATAGCGGGCTTCACTGTTTTCTATGTTCACTTTGAACAATAAGGTTCTAAAATCTGTAGATTATCTACATATGATAATGTCGTTATATTTTCCACTATTTATTTTAGCATAAGAGATAAGACTTGGGAAATTCTGCAAACCAGCCTTCTGTGTGATTTGTTGATGAGTTTCTCCCTAAAGCCTGTTTCTTAAGGCAGACAGCCAGACTAGTTCCACTATATTTATTTTCTGTTTACATGTGGACAGTAGTATTGGATCTCATTCCTTAATGTCATCTCTGGGTCATGCAGGCCTGAATGCTGCCTCTTTAAACATGTCCTGGGGTACAGCTTCTTAATCAGACCAGACTGGTAGCTTTTCCATGCCTACATACACAGTACGAGGAAAATACCTAAACTCATATACTTATAAAAGTAGAATGGTTGTGGATAGACTTTTCTCCTTTAAGACTAGATGAGTACTGCAGTGAAAACATTCTTTCACTGTTTATTTCCTGGATGATACATTAAAATACTGTTGCTGGGAAAATCAACACAGTATATTTGAAAGTGTACAGAAGCAGTAAAAAGGATGAAGAAAGTTGGGCATAATTTTGCACATTACAGAAATTGTTTTAAGTCAGATAACTGTGTTTTGTATAGTTATTAACTGGCTGAGTTTGAATAAGCAATCCGACTGGCCGGGGAAGATTATGAGCTCAATAAATAAAGAAAATTCAGACTGTTTATATATGCCACTTTCTTTGCCAGGAAACGAATTAGCTTGAAGCGTGTAACAGAATAAACAAAACAGACTTGGCTTTCCCAGCATGATCTGTGAGGGTTGCAGAAGCCATGCATAACTTTTAGATTCTGCCAATGATCTCCTGATGTTTTACACATAAAAGATATGAACACAGCCAGCAGATTCTGGAGGATAGGGAAGTATGTAGCAGTCAATAGCACAGTAGATTATCAACAAACATAACAAGGTGGCTTGATTTAAAATAGGTCAATATGTACATCCAATTTAATATTCTCCAGTTGTCCTACACAATGACTGTATAAAAAAACAATCAATTTTTTTTCCCCAAAATTTAGCAAAGTTGCCATCTGGTTTGCTAGTTACATCAATAAGATCTTGCAGGTGCTGTTACTGAAACAGAATGAAGATAAGTAGCAAGATAATTCCTATAATAACTCCTAGGTTCTGGTTGCTGGAAAATCAAACTCTAGCAAATGCTTTATGCCATCTTATTTAATCTGGAAAGTTTCCATTCTGAATTTTCAGTTCCTCTGTTAATTATGTTGTTTGTACCACGCTTAAATCAGTTGTGCTATGAAGAGAAGAACTGATGGGTCAGGTCTCCTGCGGATGAAAGAACTGATGCTGAACAAACATAGGAGTTATTCCACATGGACTGTGGACTTTGGGTTTTCACAGTGAAGCCTGTTCTACTCACTGCCTTTGAAAAAAACTCTGAGGCAGACAGACAAATAATCGGATTAATTAGGAAACCAAACTGCAGATATGACATATTTAACCATGGAATTTGAATATTTTAACTTTCTAATAGGTAGGCCACATCAATTTTTTGATCAGTTAGCTTTTTGATGAGCTATATCTGAGAACTGCCAGATTTTACCCTTTTCATAAATTAGTTTTCATTGCAACAATATTTGCCCTTCTTAGGCTTACCTTAATTAAAGGGATAAAAATTTCTGTTTCCAAAACAGGTGCAGACTTTGTCTGTGACTTCAGCCAGAGTATCCCACAAATTTCTGCTGTGGAGTGTTAGGGAGGGAGGACTCTGTGGTGTTTTCTGTGCAGCAATGTTATCAGTGTTAGGCAGCAGTCCTAGTTTCTCTAGGGTGGTATGAGCTGAGGCTCCATAATTACAGGATGTGTAATTATAGCAAGACCCCTAAATTCCTTCTTAGCCATTCACATGAAGACTCACTATAGCACTATCTGCAGAGAACAACTTGTAAAGATTCAGACAGTCTTGAGTTTGAGGAAAAACTGCACACTAAAATATATGAGAGAATAGACTCCACTAAATGTAAGCTCCCTTTTGGGGGGAAGGACTGACACACCTCTCTTGAGCCTTTTTGAAAACCTTAACCACAATATTTACAGGTAAGATCACCATATGTGCATTTATCATCTATAGTAGCTTTATTCCCCTTTGTTAAGCCAAGACCTCTTTTTCTACATATGATTGCACACATGCGTAAAAAGTTCTTAACATCACCCATATTCAGTAAGGAAAAGTATGCTGAAGAAGGGAAAAATAGATTCACAACCCTACAAAGTGGTGTCAGTGTGCTGGATGGGGATTCTTCAACTTCAGTAACTGAAGATGGAAAAAAATCCCAGTTCACTCATAAGAAAAAAATTTAAAAATCAGTTCTCTATGGACATAAATACATACATCCTCATAGGGAAAAAAAACAAACCAAAAGCAGGCAGTTTTTAAAATAAGGGGGCATTTTGTAGTGCTTCCTGTATAACCATAACATACAAGGATTTGAAGGACATGCTTGCAGCAGCCATACAACTCATATAGTTATTTTCCATTTTAGGATCAAGTCTTCTTCACCCATAGCACCTAGTAAATGAAAGAGTGCCTTAACACATTAGTCTCCCTTCTCTCAAGTCAGATATTCCATTATTTCAAGAAGGAGAAAGGAGTAGCTTGAGCATTTGTGTATTCAAGTGTGTCAATAAAAAGGCTGAAAGGAAAAAGTATAGTAGTTCAAACTTTACTGCCAATTACACAAATACAACTCCCAGGATCATACTGGCTTTCCCAGAAAAGTAAAAATGCATCAATGTTGTCTATTCTTGAATCTGTACCTCTGCACCTAAAAGCAGAATTTTGTTCAATACTTACAAATACATCTGCCAGATCAATAAGGTAAGACAAATTCCCCTTCCATGATGGTTTTCCCTAAAAGGCCAGGCTGAGGACTGGAGATCCTGAGACACAGAAATGTTTTTCATTATGACTTCTTGAGAAAGGTAATCTTTATCTTCCCTGAGCTTGGAATAGTAATCTTTATCTTCTCTGAGCAGCAGAAATCCTTACACAAGCAAATTCAGAAGCCACTTCCGTTGAGCTTTTGAGGAGCTTTCCAAAATTTTGTCTCTTTGTCCTTGACTAGGCCAGGATTTATTTTTAAATTTAATCACTACCATGATACCAATAATGACAGCATGGCAGACCTCTTAACTTACCTGGGTCCTAATGGATTAAACTTGTAGCATGTCCCTCAGGCTTTGAGATCCCCCTCTCAAGAAAACAATTGCTAGCCTTAAACTCCAAAACTGTTTCTTTTTGACAAAACAGTTTATCAGAATTACACTGGGCACAGCGAGGCTTGACTGCTTGGGGAAGGAAGGCAAGCCAGGAGCCAAGTGTGACAGCAAGCCAGCTGGGAGCAGTGGCCTTACTGACAAAACTAAGGTCAAGAGCTGATGATCCCAGTCAGACACAGCCCAGAGAAGATGCCCTGGCAAGGCCCATGGTGCTAAGGAAGGGTGAGGCTCTGCTGGGAAGTTCATCCCACGGGTTCAGCTCTGGGCCAGACAGGGGAAGGTCCAGGACTGTACCCACACCAGCTGTTGCACAGCTGTGGGACCAGCAGTAAAGCCACAGCTGGAATTGGCCCCCGGGGGAGCTACAGGGGCAAGTCCTTCCCTCCAGCTTTCCTCACTGCACTGGTGGGAGAGCCCACCTTGGACTCTAACAGCTCTTCACCCTTCAGTTCAACTTCTTCACTCTGTCAACTAAATATCGGAAGATGTTCACACTCACAAACCTGACAAATTTGACTTTGTGCCAAAATTTGGAGACATAACATAGACACACATGCTGTACTTCAGTCAGCCCCAGAGAATAAAGACAGAATTACTTTAGCTACTCTGGGCTGCGGTATTGAAAAAAATTTTTAATTCTATTCTGAAAAGCAAAAGTTAACCACTTTGGAACAGTTGTTAGGGCTTCCAATTAAGCTGACTCACTTACTATAAATGGCCAAAACACAGACTTTTGAAACTAGTGGCTGAAACATTTTGCTATATATTTATAAACTAGTCCTAGAATCTCTTCATTTTTTTTGGCTGGCAAACGAAAGCAATCACTGTGGCAGTATTAATTTCTCTCAGTGTGCCTACAGGATGCAGTGTCACTTTTTTACTGTGTTACGGTATCACACTGACACACCTGAGACATTTGGAAAGCGGGAGTAGTCTTGCCCAGCTACAAGCTCTTATTTCACCCATTTTTGTTGGATCTTTCATGACTAGTTTTAAAGGGTGTTGCATGCCTAGCATGTAGCAAGTTCAAAGCAACAGCTGTAACTGCTACAGTAGATGAAGAGGCATAAAAGCAATTAGTTGTCTTTCAACACTCTTTTGTTCAGGACAGAAAAAGTTGGCTGCTTCTGTTTAAAAATACTGTAATTTAGGAAGGAGGTATAGGGAGAGATTTCCATAACCATAAGGGAGCCTTTGACTTGTCTGTGCATAGGCCTTCTGCATCTCTTTGAGTGCTTTCCTGACAAAGAATGTTTTCCTGACTAAAGCCCTTTGAATTGTAATCCCAATGTGTGCTGTCTTGATGGATAAACAGGAGATATATTTGTATATTGATTAAGAGAGCCTCAGGTCTATAACTAGTAGAGTACCTGTTTGTGTAGCAGCTTTTTGTGGAATTTTGGGGGGTTTTGTGGGGGATATTTTGTTGGGATTTTCATACAGACCTGTTTTCTCTGGTCCATTCTTTGATTCAAAATATCACTGCCAAATGAATTTAATTAATCAGACGCCTTGGTAGGAATTCAAACTATAAAGAGTTTTTATTTAGAAAGTACTTTTAGAGATAGAGAGATTACGTGCAGTAATTTTTTTAATACTTAATAGCCTGTGTATATCCTGATATATTATTATGAGATACAAATATATGTAGACTATTCTGTCTCTTTAATGAAACTTTAATTTGTTATGGTTGCCTTGGGAATTTTTTGTTAGTTAGTATTTAAGTTACTAGTCTGAGTTATCCTGCAGGGCTCAGGTTTTGCTAAACCTTATCAACAGGTATTTTAGAAGGTCTGGATGATAGGAACATGGCTCAGTGTCTAATCTATAGTATAGAGGTGATGTAATCCCATCTAGCATAACAAAGGAACAGGCTTCCTGGAGTGGTGGTCGATGCCCCAAGCCTATCAGTGTTTAACAGGCATTTGTGCAGTGCCCGTCATAACACACTTTACCTGTTGGTCATGCCTGAAGTGGTCAGGCAATTGGACTGGGTGATCATTTTATGTCCCTTACAACTGAAAATTCTACTCCTATTCTATTCTATTCTATTCTATTCTATTCTATTCTATTCTATTCTATTCTATTCTACTCTATTCTAGTCTATTCTATGTAAAAGCAATATAAAACATACATTTATTAACCAGTTAGTAATTGCTATGAATAACAACCACATCTTACCAATAAAACAATCATTTAAATATTGTTATTCTTTCATACCTGGTTTAAATATCCAGCACAAATGAGGGCCGTCAGAGCAATATTTTATATCTTATAGTTGTGTTTTAGCATCCAAGTGGATTATTTAGATAATGTGACCTAGAATAAAATCATATTTCATTTGTTACATTTTTGTTTTGCTTTTTTTTTGGAGGGGTAAAAGGGTCTGAAACAGTAGATAGTTTGTTTAGCAGCTCAGTAGGCTGAGTTCTAGTGCCATGCAAAAGAAGTGATTTTAGCTGTAAGAAAGAGAAATAATTTTTATTAAGCTAGTTTAGAATCTTTGTTTATTTGAAGGACTATTTAATTGATTTTAATACAGAAAGTAATGTTTTGGTACATAGAAATTGCCATACTGAATGAAGAAAAAACTTAAATCTTGTTATATCTTTGCTAGAGTGGCAGGAATAAAAGGATCTTGGAGAAGTACTCTGAAATACAAGGGTAGGAAATAATCCAGTCATGCAGAAATTGTCTTCTTAATCAGCTAAAAATACTTTGAAATCTAAAATTCTGGACATAGATTTATAATAATTCTTTCCATAATTGTTGGTATGCATTTGTTATTTATACTATTGTAAACCTAGATGTTGACATTATCTCTATAATTTGCAAACTAGATCTTATCTTCTGCTAGACACTTGTTCCTAGTGATAGTTTTAAATAACACAATTTTTAAGTAATGTTTCCTTGCAGAAATACCCCTTAGCTAATTTTACAATGTGTCAGCAAAATTATTTTAACCAGTTTAAAATTTTCTACCTTCATTTTACTAAACTGAATGTTTCCTTGTTCTTGAGTCACATGGAATTATATTAACATTATCTATGTTTTAAACTGGAACACAACATGCTTGCCTAAACTTACAGCCATCTGAATTTTCTCGAGACAAGATTTCATTTGCAGTTCTGTGTTTGTTACTGGTGTTTTTACAGCTTCTTGTGCTGTAATTGCAGAGTTTGGGGGATGCCTCTGAGTACCTGTATTTGAATAAATCACTTGTAGTGTGTACGTACAATAATTCTCATGCTTCTAAGAAATATTTGCTCTGCTATGAAGTACACATAATATCTTGTTTGCTCAGAAATATCCTGAAATAACCAATTGTACAACATTCCTAACATACAACAGGAACTCCAATTGAAGTTGCTATTCATGCACATTGCAGGAATACCAAGCACCTGAAAAAAAAAAAAGAAAATTCTTGAAAACTACTGGACAAAATTTCTGCAGAGAAAATGGGACACATCAAGAAAGCACACAGGCATGACAGTTTATGGTTTACCGTAGAATTTTTTAACAGGAATAATACTTGCATATCTGCCTTTCAGTACTCTCTCATAGTTTTCTTTGAAATCCTCTGTGAGGGAGGATGAACTTGATAATCAAAAATTTTTTCTCTCATTATAAAGCATAATAATCTAGGGTTGGAAAAAGAGGTGGCACTTCTTGATACAGTGATCTTGACACAGTATTCTGTATGCTCTTTCTGGGTGCAGCATTGGTATGAGAAGCTACGGTTTGGTTTCCTGAGGAACAAAATGCATGGTCTGAATACTGGAAAATTTTAGAAGTTATGAAATAGTAAATGCTTACATGCACAGACCTTTCTATTTATGTGTTTATTTAGTCCTTTGAATACAACATGAGTGATAGCATGGATGCATCAGTTGCATCAGAGGGGTCTTATGCAACCATTAAAAATTCATTAAAGAAACTTCATGGACTTTTGTTTTTACTTGAGTATAACCATCAATCAGCAAAGCAAGTCTTCAGGAAGAATTTCTACCTGCTCCTCAGCTAAAGATACAAACCCAAGATGTTTGTACAGTAGTAGTATTCCTCTATTTAGACTGACATTTTCAGCCAAAACTTCTTGTATTGCCATGGAGTGATGAGTTGATGCACCATGATGAGGATTCACAGAGGGTAATTTTAACCTTTAGTGCCTAATTTCTCCTGTTTCTTTTTATGCCAGTCTGTGGGTGTGGGGAGTAGAGTCCTTAAGAGGAAGATTTTTAGAAAAGCTGTATCCTCTGCTGCTGAGGGATTTAGGCTCTAGTAATAGTAGAGGTAGTCTACAAACACTAGTCTATCTCGATCGTTTTGAATAACTCACATCATTGCCTCAAAGTATCTGTTTGGCTTGTCTTTCCATGAGTCTGTCTGCACACATGCCTGTAAGTGCCCCTCCCTAATGGTTTTGAACCACCAGCTGTTCCTAGCAAAAGTAATTATAGAATAGAATAGAATAGAATAGAATAGAATAGAATAGAATAGAATAGAATAGAATAGGCCTCACCAACAGTGAGTACAGCAGGACAATCCCCTCTGTTGGCTGTCAGGCTCTGCTGTGTCTGATGAACCCCAGGATGGGGTTTCCCCTCCTGCTGACTGAGGTGGAGTCTGCTGTCCACCAGCACCCCCAGATCCCTTTCTGCAGGGCTGCTCTCCAGCCAATCCTCTCCCAGTTCAGGCTTGTGCCTGGTGTTACTGGATCCCAGGGTCTCAGTTTAGTATCATCAGCAGATCTGTCAATTCCTGCATCCAGATAATTGATAAATACATGGAACAGAACTGGTTCTAGAACTGAGCCCTGAGAAGCAGCGTCAACAGCCAGCCAGCCACATTCACAACATGCCAGTCAGCCCTTTGATCCCCATGCTTCACTCAGTACAGCTTGTACCTGCTCATTGCACAGTTGGACAACATTTCCAGAAGACTGTTGTGAGGGACAGCATAAAAAGCCTTATTAAAATCCCAAAAAAACAACATGCACTTAGGATGAAGACTTCCCTTCATCCTCTGGGCAGCTGACCTTATCATAGAAGGATAAAAATTAGTTAAGCAGGACTTTCCCTTTTTGAATCCATGCTGACTGTGCCTGAAGATTGCATTGTTCTTTGAATGTCTTTCAGTGGCACCCAGTATGATATTCTCCATAATCTTCCCAGGTCCTGAGGTTAGACTCAAAAGTCTGTCACCCCTCGGTTCTTCCTCACACCCCTTTGGGTTAATTGGAAAAACACAGCCAACTTCCAGTCAGTGGGGATCTCCCTGGTCTCCCAAGACCTTTTAGATGATCAAGAGGGGTCATGCCATAACATCCACCAGTTCCATCAGTATCCTACGATGAATCCCATCAGACTCCATGGACTTGTGAACATTCACCTGATACAGACAGTCCCTTACACTTTTAGTGTCCAGGAATGGAACGTGACTGTTTCCACACTGGTGGTACTGACTCAGGGACCCAGGCCGCACAAGGCCTGTCAGTTTACTAAAGACTGAAGCAAAAAAAAAAAAAAA
>VXAZ01005114.1:139014-191158 GCA_013399875.1 Gymnorhina tibicen
CGGGAGCGGGCGGGGTGAGTGCGGCCCCGGCCCCGGCCCGGCTCCGCGGGGCGCCCATAAAGGAGGCGGGCGCGGTCGGGGGCACCGGGCAGAGTTGCTGGCAGCCCTGGGGACAGTCGTTTGTGTTGTGGAGCAGCGGCCTTGCTCCTTCCCCCCGGGACGGGCCTGCGGCCGAGGGCGGGGGCCTCAGCCGGTGGGTCGAGAGGGTACCGCGGGCGGGCCGTGGTGGCCCCGCGAGTGCCCGTCCGTGAGGGGCCGAGGCCGTTTGTGCGTGCGGGGGAGCCGGCGGGGCGCGCAGCGACAGAGCGGACACGGGCAGGCCTTCGCGGGCAAAGGGCTTGCAATTTATTTCCTTTTGTTGTTGTTGTTTTGGTTTGGTTTGTTCTTGGTTGGGGTTTTTTGTTGTGTTTAGTTTTTGACCCACAGCACCGTGGCAGTGCCTCAGTACCCCGGGGAAAGGGGAGGTCCCTGCGCAGGGTCTGCTGTGTGTCAGCCAAGCACCCGCGGGTGTGAGCAGGGTACTGGCGAAGCGACATCGCTTGACATCGCTTCGGCGAGGTTGTGAAACACTCACACTTCTCTCTTTGCTTGAGGAGACGAGGTCCGAGCTAGCAGAGCAGCCCCCCAACACAGGGTCAGCAGGAACGTGCGTTGGGCCCAGAATCCACGGGAGATTTGTCAGTGCTTGTAGCTGATGCGCCTTTTCTTCCACACCAGTGAAATTAACTAACCTATAGTTATACTGCACAGGATGGGTTTTGCACCTGGAGGAGAGGAGCTCCTGCACCTTTAGGAGTCCTCTTGAAGTGCTTGTCTGGGATGGTGTTGGCTGTGGTGGAGCTGAGCATTCTCAGGATGCCCCGCACTGCACATGGGCTTTACTGGGTCCTGCTGGTGAATTAACCCTCTGAAATGTACGAGTTTTACACCATGTGAATCTCCATGGTGCATGAAGCTTAGAAAGTTTATTTTGAGAGGCTGTGTACTTTATAGGATATGTTCAAAAGCTTAGAGACTGTGTTTCGGTCCTTTTTCTATACTGTGATGTAGTCAGCACTTTTTTTTTTGGTGTAGTTCTTGATTTGCATTTGTCTGTGCACACAGTTAAGCAGTTTAGAAGAATGACTTTTGATTGGATTTTTGCCACACTGTCTAGAAAAAAATATGTACTGTAGCAATGAAGAGTGGTGTCAGACTGTTAGTGTTCTCTTTAATGCAAAAATGAAGAATACATACTTCATGGATTGAAATTTCATTTGGGAGAAGTATGCTTATTTAAAATAGTGTAAGCAAATGTATGTAATAAAATAAGTTTATTCATAGCTGAGTCAGACTCTCACAGAATTGATTTCCTGCTCTTTCTCATGCACTAAAGAAAGGAAGAAGTCTGGAAAAAAGTTGTTCACAAAAGTCTTTATTTTGAAGTTGCATTAAAATGCAGGAAAAATATCTGTGAAATAGGCCTGTTTTTTTAATTTCCTTTGCTAATAGAGTGAATTGCAGTGCAGTCTAGTAAGGTGCAAGAGTTCTTGACAGATCAAAGCCTCATCAAAATAAGAAATACTTATGAATTGTTGCCTTGTTAAGCTTGCTGATCCCATGAAGATGGGTACTTCTGCAAAAGCAGTTTAGCGTAACAAGCTAAAAACACTGATAGGATGTATTGGATGAATTCCACAAACATTGTTACGGGTATTTGTTGCAAAAAGTTGAGCTGGCATTGCTACCATTTTTACACAGTAATCTTCCTGGTGGCCCATAGTACATGATGAGCTGTGTTTATTTTGATTCTTGTACTCTTAGGAAGGCTTGAATGAAGCTAAAAGTATTATTGTGCTGTACAGCAGTAGGGGCTGTTTTTGGGGCAGACAGTCCCCAGCTTGTGGTTTGCAGGATGAGTCGTGTATGTCTGGCATCTGAGGTAATTGGAGGTGTGGATGTCATTTGAAGCTGTGACCATAAAATCTACCATTCTGTCAAGACTTGTCCTAATACTTCTGAATAGTATTCTGAACAAAGTATGAGGAGGAAATTTGTTCTAATTCATTTATTCATGATACAGTAGTAACCCCCCCTGCATTTTAGTGGAAAGGTCTACAAGTCTGGTAGAGGCCACTGCAGTTACAATAGTGCTTCAGCAGTCTTGTATCTGTGCATTTAATAGTGTATTTTGACAGGTTCTAAAGGGCTACTTTGAATTTATTTCAGCTGGAAGATGTAAAGACTTCAGTTAATACTGTGAAATAACACTCAAGTTACAGAAACAACTTCAAATGCGGAATAAGCAGCTATAAACCCAGACTACTGGAGAAGAGCAATGAGCTCACCTTGGCCTTCTGTTCAGAACATCCATGGACAGGGGGTACTGTGATTGTCCCTAAAGGACACATTGACCTGAACCAGTGTCTGGAACTTCAGCTTCTGTGGTTTTGACAGCCTGGACTCAAACAAAACACACCGTGCAGTTTAGCAGGGGAATGTCCTGATGCACTTGTAGTGATGCTGTGCACATTTAGTATGGGGGTAGTTGTTTGTACTGTCAAGGTGCAAAATGCAGTAGTTCTCACAAGAGCCTTGACTGTCATACAGGCCACACCTGGCTGGCTGTTTATGTGGAGCAGGGCTATGACTTATTTATATGGGGAATTGAGGTAATTATTGATGAGCTCGTAGTAATGAGTGCAATACTCTACAAGGATGACAGAGTGGATGGTCATGTAAATTGCTAAATGCTCGTGTGTCGTGGTGGGAAAAAATATTTATAAATTCTGCTGTCAATGGCATTAATCTTTCTGAGTAGTTTTAAAACAGCTTTTCAAATTTGATTAATTTCAAGTGTGATGTTTTTATACTAAATCCTTAGGCAGCATTTCAGGTAACTAAATATGTGACTGTGGAAGCAGAGAATTCCAGCTGGCATGTGTGTATGTGTCCTTAACAGTTATTAAAACCGGACCTGAAAAGTTTGTGGTTGTTGAGATTCTAAAGTCCCCTGAGATTTTTCTGTATTGCTGTAGTATCGTCAGTATCTCTCTGCTAGAAGCAAAGCAAGGAAAAGAAAATCCAAAGTGATAACAAATTTGAGATTTAAATGATGCCCCTAGTTGATACTATTGAAAAGTATAGTACAGAGAAATGGTTCTGATCGTGAGGGTAGATTGTGGATTATTGCTCAGGAGATTAGTGATAATTGGTTATACCAAAGTGTCCTATCATGTCATCTTACTGTCAGAATGTTCCAAAACATTCAGGAGAAGCTTCCCTAACCCAGATGATTTTAAACAATAGCAAAATCTGTCTTTTGTTTCAGTGGTGCTATAGTCAACTTCATATGTTAACTAGGTGTTTATTCATTATGAGTTTGGTGAACCAGATATTTGTAGTTTGGCAGCTTAAAAAAAATTGTAGTGTAAGGTTCTGAGAATACTGTCAGGAACCTGCAGCAATATTTCTGAGGCCTAAAAATTAGCTTCTAGGTAATGGATCTGTAATATGTTTCCATGATTCTAATAAGATGCTTTAAGTGAAAAGTAGCGGTTTTTTAAAGGAGATGACAAAAAAAATATCAAGTACTTGTACCACACTGAGTAAACCCAGTGCAATTTTGTACAGCATATTGATTGTGTAACCATTCAAAAATTTTAAAAAAGAAAGTGTGTAAAAGTAATGAAAATTGTTATTTATCTTCTATGTGAAAACAAACAAATAGTGATAGGCAGTCATGTTGTAGCACCCGCAGTTTGGACAAAAAAACCCACAGATTTTCCACTCCACCCAAAAGCAGATATGTAGGACTATATGTGATTCTAGCCTGAGAGCAAAATAAATATCGAAATTCTGGAGTGTTTGTTTAGGGAGACAACTGTGGAGCTGGTAAGGACCTCAAACAGTTATCTTGTCAGGCTTATCCTCTCTCCCAGCCCTTCCTCCCAGTGATTCTTCTCTAGCTGTTTGTTTGAATACCTTTCTTTGGGCTGTGTTTCTGATGGGTATTCTTCAGCCTCCCCAGGCAATCTGTTGGAGGGATACCATGTCCCTGCTGGTAGAAACATTTCCCTTATGTCATTTCCATGTGTTGTTTCCACGTTTCAGGGAAAACAGTGATCTTTTTTGAAGCAAGGTATTTAAAAACTGTATGCAGAGTGTAAGAGCTGATTTACATTGTTGATCAGGATACAAGGGTTACTTTTCCTGTCTTGTAGTCTTCACTCTAATGCAGCTCTGTATGTTGCTGTATGCCAAAACAGAGGGAAGCATTGACTTGACTTTTGTGTATTGTATTCCTCTATAATCCTCCACTGCCCTTCTGCTTAGCTGGACATTGCCAGTTGTTCCCCCTTCAGTAATTCCCTTAGTTGTGTATTGCTACCTGACAATAATATCCTATGCTTCTCTTTTTGAGAATGGTCTTACTTCTTCACAGGTGTATTGGAATCACCTCAGATTCTGTTTCATGACACTTCAGGTAAGCTCTCCTGTCTGTTGATTGGATCAGAGGCTTTTCTTACACCTGTATCCAAGATACAGAATTAAGTTTATGAAAGAAGAAGAGCTTAAAATGCTGGGACTCCATTGTTCTTCAGGAAAAAACCAAAACCAACAGCAAAACAAAACAGAAGACCTCCAAACTTGGGAAAAAAAATTAAAATGTGGTTTTACTGCTTCTGATAGTGGAAGTTTGATTACAGGTTTTGGGTTAACTTTGCTTTAATAAAGACAGTTATATAAGATGATAGGCAGCAATACAAAAATACATCTTTGGGTCTTCTAGTCTGATGAATTACATCTCTCCATCACGTAAGAGTCTCCTGCACTTCCACCTTGGGATTCTTCTGTCATTTTTAGTTGCTGTGTTTATCAGGAGGAAAGGAAGTGATTGTTCTGGTTTCCTAAAGTGTTTTGGGGTCATCTGCACTGACAAAAGTAGAAGTACACCTTTTCTGCTTCAAGTGTAGAAAAGTCTTGGCATTTTGTTGATTATTGGCTTCTATTTGAAGTCTTTCAGCTTCAGAGAGTTGCTTTTTCCTTTGGAAAGTTTTTAATCAGAACTTAAACAAAAATACAAGATGTGAAAGTTCTAAGAAGACAGGACAGATGTGGGGGTGGGGGTTGGTGACTGAATTTCTGTACATCTCCTGACAAGCAGTAGGTAAAAATTACTACTTCTGTGCCCTTAGTTTAATACACCTATTTAGAATACAAAAACTTGTGGTATTGGGGAAGGAGAGAGATAAGAAAGTTTGCCTGATGATTAGCAGCACATAGTAGTGTTCTGCATTAACAGAACAGATTGCTACAGGGACTACTGGCAAAGTTAGGCTTTTTACTCTTAAAGTTACAATGCTAGCTTTCTAAGGAAGGATGGGGCTTACTCTTCCTTGGTTAGTACACACCATACACACTGTCCTCGTCTTTAAAAGCTTTTAGTACTGCAGTTGCTTAATCTTCCCTCTTGAGATTTAATGTGTAATTTCTGCTGAATCTATTGGTTAGGATAAAAGCCATAAAACTGACTATTACAGTGGTAAGGCAGTGCTGTCAGTTTATCAGATCAGATCAAACAGAGGATTGAGGATTTTCATCAGGGGAGATGAAAATAATGCATTCAAACTATTTACAGTTTTGTGTAAGAAAGTAAAGAGGACTGGGCTAAAGTCAGAGCAAGTCAGTGCAAAAAACGTGGAAATAATGCAGGAGTTGTGTATAGCATTGAAGCAGATAGACCCTCAGAGGACAGGGTAAGATCTGTATCAGAATGGCTCAGTTCTACTACATCAGCTGTGCTAATGCAACAGCCTGCTGAGCTTCTTAGAAATGAAGACAGACTTAGACCCTCAGAGAAGGAGATCTGGCAGAGCTGAGTAACTTCATGCAGGCTGCTTTACAGCTTGACAGTCAACCATTGTAGCCCTACCTGAAGCTGCATCAGAGCAAGCCACCCTAACTCTGGCTCCTTGACTGACCGTATGGTAAACATCAGCCTAGGGGGATTCTGTGCTCTCATACTGGTCAGAAGAGCCTGGATGAGAGAATGGGAGCTGTGCAGGATCTTCAACTCTAGGAGGATGTCTAAGGACAGAAGGGAACTGCCTCAAGATGGTTGTTTGTAGTAACTCGCCCATTCAGACACCTCTGTGTGGAAGGTGGTGACTGGGCACCACTTATTAAGGGAGTTCTGGACTCGAAGAAATTTTGTGTCTCTGCCTCATGACTTGTTCTGTGAATATATCTAATGCATTTCTTTCAGAGCAACCACTGATACTTTCATGCATATACTTTAATTCAGCTTTGTTTGTATAGTGGCAGCACTTGCTCCATTTCAAGTCTGGCAAGACTTTTTTCATAATTTGGATAGAGTTGTGAATTGTCTATGATGATTACAGGAGGTCATTAACTGAGATGTGGAGTATACAGACAATATCCAAAATACTGATCAACTTCTTACTTTTAGCCTGCATGTTGACTAATGCTTTGGTAAATGCAGAAATTGAATTATTTGTAAAATTAATAGTTATAGGTGTAATATTAATAGGCTGTAATATTTCAGAATTTCAGTTTTGCATTTATGGCACAAATTGCATGCAAAACGGCAAGCTTTTGGGGAAGTGCAAAACAGAAACCATGTAGTATTTAAGTGGAAGGAAGCTGCTATTAGCTTGCTGGTGATCGTTTGCCTCTTTTGGGAAGAGTCTTAGATCAGTATCAGAATATTTTGATATGATCATGGCTTTTGGGTTTTTTTTGTTTTAAAATGTAATCTGAGAGGTAAAAAAACTACAGCTAAGCAATATTATTTTAATTTAAAAGGTAATCAGTAGTGGGCCAGCCTGACAGCTTACTGAATTTGGACCACAGGCTACTTCCAGCCTCAGGCAAAGAGAAGGAACTGTACTGAGTAAAAACATTGACTTAGTGGATCTGTAGTTCCAAGAAGAGTTCAAAATTACCTGGAAGGTTGATGAAAAGACAATGCCTGGAAAATAAGTCCCTGAAGCGTACTCCATTTGTCAGTGTACTTGTAGCTGAGTTGATACTGCTTATGGAAATAATCACTGCTGTGTTCTCATATATCCTAGTGAGGAGCCTAAAGTCACTTCTAAACCAGAGAGTTTGAGAAGGAACTTTTGGTTGAGTGGATTGGATCCGTAAGAAAAAGGGTTGATTTTTGCTTATCATCCAGTGTAGTGTTTTCAACTGGGATAGAGCTACATTTCTTCATGGGAGTTTGCATGGGACTGTGTTCTGTATCTTTTGCTGGAAACAGCGTTGATAACTCAGGGATATTTTTGTTATTGCTGGGCAGATCTTGCACTGAGCCAAGGCTTTTTCTGCTCCTCACCCCACCAGTGAGCAGGTTGGGGGTACACAAGGAGTGGGGAGCGGACAGAGCCAGGAGAGTTGACCCCAGCTGACCATAGGGGTATTCCAGACTATGTGGCATGATGCTTAGCTGGTAGGGGGAAGGAGGTTGGCCAGGCTGCTGTGACTTTCGAACTGTCAGAGCATTGTTGGGTTGCTGGTGAGCAATTAGGGGTTTTTTGCATTATTCATTTTCCTTGCTTTTATTTCTTTGTCTCTTTCTTTTTTTTTTCCCTTAAAAAACCCCAAAATTCCATAACTGTCTTTATCACAGCCCATGGGTTTTTTCACTTTTACACTTCTTATTCTCGCTCCTTTTCTACTGGGTGGGAGAGTGATTGAGCACCTGTGTGGTGCTTAGCTGCCTACAGAGGTTAGACCCTGGCATATGGTTTTCTGAGGTTTAGATGAATCCCAGACAGTGAAAGTAAATTTTAACTGAATATTCATAGCTTTGAGTATTAATTTGCTAGTGTATGTAGTTGGAAGCTTGTAAGCATAGTAAAAAAATTAAGTTCAGTGTTAATCTGCTCATAGAGGCAAGAGAAGGAAATTGGGACAGTAGTATGTTGTTTCAATTATTCAAATTGAAACATTCCTCTCCTTTTTGGGATTATTGTGTGCTTTTCTTCTGTTAACTGAAATGAAGCAATCTCTTTGCAGTCCTGAGCAGTGGTGCTTAGCAAGCTGAAAATTCTCCATTCTCATTCAAATTTTTTTTTAATTCATCTGCATTTGGAAGCTTTCAATACCTGCAGGAAAGAAAGATGTAGAGTACTGGTTCCAGGTAAAGAGAATATTGGATAATAGCTTTTAAAAGACAATGTGAATACTTTTACCTGCAACATTTATATGAGTTGATATGGGGTGTGATTTCATTATGATTCAGAAATAGTCAATTAAGGGAGAGGGTGTGAAGAATATGACTTGGTTTTAAGTTTTGCCCATTTGACAGCCAAGTGAATTCATATACTTCTGGAAACAAATGCAGATCTATTTTTTTAAGATGGTAACCTAGAAAACAGTAATTTTACCAGTATTACATGCATTCCCTTTTCAAACCTTGAATGGGAGATCCTGTTGTTGCCTTGTAGAAGAAAATGTTTTCTGTAATTCATAGATATAAAAGAAAAAAGAGCGATTGAGCAGGATAAAGGATTTATTTTTACCTCTGTGTCAGGTGTTGAGATTGGGTCCAGAATAGGCATACAATTTTTTATGAATGCTAGAAAAATCAGAGGAAGAACATAAAAAGATACTAGTTATTAAAAGACTGGAAAAAAACTTCTTAGAGAAATATTTGAGGCTAATTTTGCATTTCTTGGGGAAAAAGAAAAAAAAGAGCTAGTTAAATACTTCCTGCAGCAGGAAATGATGACAGCCCATCCCCTCTTCAGGATGAAAACTACTTGGAACTGTTTACCTCCCACTCCTTGCCCACTCCCCTTCTGGGCCCCCCAGCCACATTCTCCTAAGCTTTTTTCTCCTCTGTAATAGGCCTACATGCCCTGTAAGGAGTCTCTCTCCAGCTGTCTTGTAGCCCCACTTTAGGTACTAGAAGGTTGCTGTAAGGTCTTCCTGGAGCCTTCTCTTTTCCAGGCAGAGCAGCCCCAGCTCTGTCAGCCTGTTTCATAGGAGAGGTGCTGCAGCCTCAGATCACCTTCATGGCTCTCAGTCATGCACTTCTTGACCCAAGAAAGCTGCTGCTCTTGTCAGTAGCGCATAGGGTGTGAGGGAGTTGAGGAGATAAGCGAGAACAAAAGGAAATGGAGAGGAGAGTAAAGGGAGGCGGCCGGGTTTCAGTGTGTGAGGGCTGGATCCTGCCAGCATGTGTCTGAGCAGGAAATTCCAGTTGTCCTACATCTGGCTCCATAAATTGGTTTGAGATTTTTTTTTTTAATGTAGTATTGTGGTCAAGAGTGTGGATGATTTCTGAACGCTCAGGTTACAGTGCTAGGTTGTGAACACATGTAGGCATGCATCTACTCTTGAACACGTCTGGAAAAACACGGTTTTTTTTTTTTCCTCTGTATTTTTAAGTCCTTGTGGAACAGGACAAGTTGGTTAGGCAAATCAGATGGATTTGGTCTAGATTCTGAGGCTTTCTGTGCTATAGCCTGTAATTTCCTGTCTGTAGGGAGTGGTGTCCTTAGTGCAGTATTGGTAGAAGTAAAAAGCAAGCACACCACTCTGTGTCAGTGATTAAGGCAGTGCCTGTTAAAGGCTGGACTTACCTGCTTGAGAGCTGTGCATTTTAGGAGACAGTCTCTCCCATCTTTTAAATCCAGCTCTGGTAATCCAAAATGCTTTCCTGCTCATGATCCTTTTGAGGAATTCAGGTGACTGTAATAATGTTTTGGAAGTATGGAGGTGTGTGTATAAGCATCTTCAGCCAGAGGAGTAAATAAGAAGCTTGTTTGCCCTGTCTTAGTTATTTGTTCACTGGTGTGTTGCTTCTCTAAGACTGGTCAGTTTTGCAGAAATGCATCTTGTCAGTAAATATTGGGTGCGCTTTGAACAGGTCTGCTAAACTGAGCTTCTGAAGCAATACCTACTTCTTAGGCTGAGCTGGCCTGGAAGAAATACCTGAGAGAGGATATTGTGTCTCACAGCTTCATTGCCTGAAGGGTCTCTTTTAAATTGGTCTCTGCATTCATGTTGCAGAGCTGCTGCTCATTTTAGGCATGCAGGTAAATAAATGCATGCCTCCTTCTCTTATTTTTGAGATGTTTTGTATCTAGGTAGAAGTCAGCCTCTCCCGAAAACCAAATGTGACATCCATACTTCCAGTAAGTGGTGAAAGCTTTCAGTATATTGACCCAATAAGTCTTCCCCAGGACAGAAGAATAATAACTGCCTGCTCTGTCTTGTACGAACAGTTGAGTACGTGAGGACATACTCTGTATGCAAGAGCATTATTTGGAACAAAAAATGTAGTGCATTAAACAGATTTTGCATGTTGTGAACATCAGTTTTTTAAAAATGAAACATTTGCATTTGGAGATCTTGACTCTGTTGAGTGGACATCTGTTCTTGAACAATACTGATGTTTTAGAGAACAAAATGAAATTAAGAATTAGGCAATTTTGTTGTATTTTTACCTTGTTTGTTTCAACCACTTGTTTGAGGACAGATTTCTGCATTGCTGTTCTGATTTACTAATCTGTTGGATTTTGCTCTGCAGGTTTGGATGTGGCTGCTAATTATCATCTCCCTCTAGCAGTTTGCTGACCAGCCATGTTGTAATCAAGGGAAATTTCAGAATTGTCAGAGCTTGGTTGAATAAAAATAACTTGCTGGTTGACTTAAGGATATTAACTACTGGCTGACTAGCTGGGAAAATGAATTGTCAGTCCTGTTTTTTCTTGCATTAGTTGCCAGGATTTTTGTTTTGCAAAGACACCAGAGTTTTTACCTTTCTAAAGATTGCAGGAGTGGTATAGTTAATAACAAACATTTTAGGTTCTGGTTTTTAATGTAGGATGGGCAGGTCTGGACAAATACCTAAAAATATTTCTAGGGAAAATTATGTGTAATCAAACAACATAGAACTTCATAGATAAATGAAGAGAAAAAGTCTCAGATACCTGCTAATTTTTTCTGCAAAGGTTCAGTCTCTTTCATATGTCTGTGCTCATGGATACTCTTTTTTTAAGTGTAATGAAGAGATTAGTTGCACAGCCAGGAAATAAAAAAGCTTTCATATTTTTCTGAAGTTCATAATACTGTATATTAATGGTTGCAAACTTTATATTCCTTGTCTTTAAGGTTAACTTTTTAATTTTGTGAGTTTCAAGAACAGAAACTTTTTAATTCCATATCTAGTAAAGATTAAAAGTGACTTAGAGGGACAAAAGGAAGTCACTGTGTGTCTGAAATAGTGAACTTGTAATTGCATTTGCACAAACGACAGCCTTTGGGCATGAACCTATGTGTTAGATTAACACCTGATAATACTACTGTATTAAAACCTCTCCTTATTACAATATTGGCAGCCTTTCTCTGCTGTTTCTCAAGTTCCTTTGTACTCCTTATCCCATATTTTCTTGGTGAAAGCTGTAAGTATCGTTAATATGAAAAACTGCTGTAAGAAGAAGCAGTGTGTGGGCATTGCTTTGTATGGCCATGCCTGAAAATACTACCTCTAGCAGTAAGAATAAAGCCTTCTCCCTGGGACTTTTGTTTTAGAAGGTGTGATTTGATTAATTATACTTTTCCAGTCACAAAGATAAGCTAGCTAGGGCTGCCTGAATTGTGCTGTATTACCTGAAGGATGTTCCTTTATAGTGCTTGCAAATCTCTTCTGCAAGCTGATATATGTGTTGCGTCAGATTTATGAGCAGAGTGAAAAAAATAAAAAAGCTATGACATCTGGACTTGATTTTTTTTAAAAAAAGTTTTTATTAAGTCTCTCTTATTTACTAAAAACATGTTAAGATGAGGGCACAATCAATGTTTGCCAATATTATTTAGTGTAGATGAAAACTCGGTTCCGTGCTTTCATAACATATGGGCCCAGAGCACTTCATGTTCTTAATAATCACATTATTAATAAAGCTTAAGACTTTAGAGAAATAGAAAATTCCTCGCTAAAAAAAGTATATCAAAGTGTTAGGGAAGAAGGAAACTGCAAAGACATACTGTTGTCTAACAAGTGTCTCTGTCTTTCCTCCATAATCTCATGTAGCAATGGGCCAAGGACTTGGCAAAACTGCCTGGCCCAAACCTGCAGGAGGATATCAGACTATTACAGGTGGAAGATACGGAAGAAGACATTCCTATGTTGGGTTTAGACCATTTTTGAATAATCAAGACAGAGATGGACATCAACAGAATGAAGACTGCAAACAATTAGAATTGGAAGATGTTCAGAAAGAGAATACTTTATGTATGTATATATCTTTGTATATTTGCCATTTAGGTGCAAATTGGGATGCTTGGGGGTGGAGGAGGGAGGTACACTGAGAGCCACATAAGTGGCTTAAATGACATGTAAAGTACATTTTGTATGTCTTTAATTTGCCTTTATACTAAATTTCATTCTATAAAGTATAGATAATCTAATAAATCTATATTAGGCTGTGTAGTTTTGCCTGAAGAACATTCATAATTACTTAATGCATTCTAACAAACTGGATATCAATAACGTATAATTGAAATTATTTTGTCTTCAAATTAAAATTCACATTTGGAAAAGAATACCTATTCTAACCTTCTGTTTGGAGCTAGGCTGTGAAATATTTGATGCATCATGAACCAGGTTGTTCTGTCTTTGTCAGCTGTAGTGAAAATTAGTTTAAGCCTATAAAACATCTTTAAAAGTCTTTTTTTTATTATTTGTTTATACCAGTCAGACCACTTCCCTTTTTTGTTTAATGAATATTGGATGTTAGTATTTATCAAAATGCCTTCTGTGACAGTAGCATCTGAATAATAATTTAATAGAGGAATACAGAATGGCTTCTTAGATTAGAAATATGGTCCCATTTCTTCAGCTGAGGTTTTCAGCTTAAAAAACCCCATTTGATAATAGCCTAAGATCTTCCAAAGTGCCTGGGGGGTAAAGGACTTGGGGTACTGCTCAGCACTGCTGAATATGAGCCATCAGTGTGCTCAGGTGGCCAAGGGCACCTGGCCTGTGTCAGCAATAGTGTGGCACCAGGGCGGTGACCATCCCCCCTGTGCTGGGCACTGATGGAACCACACCTTGAATTCTGTGTCCAGTTCTGGGCCCCTCAATTCAGGAAGGACACTGAGGGGCTGGAGCGTGTCCAAAGAAGGGAACGGAGCTGGGGAAGGATCTGGAGCACAAGTCTGGTGAGAAGTAGCTGAGGGAGCTGGGGGTGCTCAGCCTGGAGAAAAGGAGGGGGGACCTTCTTGCTCTGTACAATTGCCTGAGAGGAGGATGGAGCGAGGTGCATGTGGGTCTTTCTTCCCAATAATAACTGACAGAACAAGAGAAAATGGCCTCAGATTGCACCAGGGGAGGTTTAATTGGCTGTTAGGGAAAATATCTTCACCAGAAGGGTTGTCGTTTATTGGAACAGGCTGCCCAGAAAAGTAGTGGAGTTGCCAGTTCTTGGAGGTCCTTAAAATGTGTATACATGGTCTAATGGTGGACTTGGCAGTGTTAGATTTATGGTTGCACTTGATATCTTAGAGGTCTTTTCCAACATAAGTCATTCTATGGTTCTACAAGGTAGCTTTTTTTTTTCCTTCCCTTATAGACTATTTTGAAACTGCTTTCTTATTCTAATTTTGGTTTTGTTTTTAAATGATAATAGCATAGTGTTTTGTATTTGATTCTTGTAATCTGTTATGATGTAGATAATATTTGGGTGGTTTTAATTTTTTGTAATTGAAGTGTGTTTACTGTTGTCTGTGCTTCATACATTTTCTGTGCTTTCATCTAGTTAAAGGTTTATTTCCTGTAAGGCAGTTTTGACGTTTATGAAGATCTTCCTACTGTCTCTCTATAACGCTACCACATTTCTTGTTTCAGTTACACAGACAGCAGCATGCAGTTATTTTATAGGTCATTAGATATATGCAGTTTAAGGGTATATTATCTCCCTGTTTTTAATACAGTTGCTTTGTATGTAAATTAGTCTAATAACAAAATGCCTTTCCTTTACATTTGTTCGTGTGTTTATTACCAAACAGACCAAGTCACCTCAGCCTCTCCTTGTATGGCTTTCCCTTGTTGGTTCTTCACCATCTTCATGGCCCTCCTTTAGACACTCTCTAGTATCTTTATATCTTACATGGTGATACCGAAAATATCCACCATCACTCGAAGTGATGCTGCCCCAGTGCAGAGCAGAGCGGGTCAGTCCCCTCCCTGGCCTGGCTGCAATGCTGTGCCTGATGCCCCCCAGGACACAGTTGGCCCTGCTGGCATCCAGGACTCATGTTCAACTTGCCATCAACCAGGACACCCAAGTCCCTTTCCATGCTGCTGCTCTCCAGCAGCTCATCAGCATCTTCCAATTTAATGTCATCAGGAAACTTACTTAGTGTATCTTTGAGTCCTGTGTCTAGGTTGTTTATAAAGATTTGAAGAGCATTGGGCCTGAAGTGGAGCCATGTAGAACCGCACTAGTGACGGGTCACCAGTGTGATTTCACTCCATGCACTGTCGCCCTTTGTGCCTGACCTGTGAGCCCATCACATGATGTGTTTATCCAGCTCTGTGCTGAGTGTTTTGTCCAGAAGGATCATATGAGAGGCAGCATCAAAAGCTTTGCTAAAATCCGTGAAGATTACATGAACTGGTTCCCTTGATCTAGTAGGTGGAATAGCTTGTCATAAAAGGAAATTAGATTTGACAAGCAGGATTTTCCTCTCGTGAAGCCGTGCTGGCTGTGACCAATGGCTGCATTGTCCTTCAGGTTTTTCACTATGCCAAAATAGTAATCTCTCTAACTTTACCAGTCACTGAAGTGGACTGGCAGGCCTGCAGTTCCAGAGTCATCTTTGCCCTCCTTGAAAACTGGGACAGCATTAGCCAGCGTCCAGTCAGCTGGGACCTCTACAGATTCCCAGAATCGTTCAAAAATCACTGAGGCCTTGCTGTGACATCAGCTGGCTAGTTGACTACCCTCAGATGAATTCCATCAGGCCGCTTAAACTTACAGGGATTCAGCAGGAGCAGCAGATCTCATACAAGTTCAGGGTTGACTCGGAGTTGATCATTCTGATGGTCATTGTCCTCCAGCTCAGGGCACTGGCACCTCCTTGGACATCAACTCTCTCTTCATCAGTCTTGAAGATGGACAAAGAAATCATTTAACATCTCTGCCTTGTCTCTTTCCCTGTCTGTGAGGTGACCATCCTTATCCTGTAAAGGGCTGATGTTATTTCTGCACTGCCTTTGCCACTGACATATTTAAAAAAGCTTCTTTTATTGTCCCTCACGTTTCTGGCCTGCTTCAACCCCAACTGAGTTTTGGCCACATGAATTTTCTCCCTACAGTGACAGCAGCATGTCCGCATTCCTCCCATGTCACCTGACTTGGCTTGCACTGGCCATACGCCTTCTTTTCTTGCTTTAGCTCCAAAAGAAGATCCCTGATCATCCAAGCTGGCCTTCTGCCTCACTTGCTTGACTTCCAGCATTTTTAGAATTGCCTGTTCCTGTGCCACTGGGACATGGTTCTTAAAAAGTGACGAGCACTGACCCCAGCACCTTCCAGAGCATTTTCCCAGGATCTCACTAACTAGTGCCCTAAGCAGCATGAAGTCTGTTCTTCTCACCTCAAGAGTTGAAGTTTTTACTTTTCCTTCTGTCATCAGAGACTTTAAACTTGATCGCTTCATGTTCACTGTGGCCAACTCTGTCACCAGTCTCCACTTGCCTCATGAGACCCTCTGTTATCAAGCAATAAACCAAGGAGGGCACCTTTCCTACTTGGCCTCTTTAGTACCTCTACCATGAAGTTATCATCCAGGTGCTTTAGGAATCTAAGAAACTGTGGAAGATGGGTAGAAGGAGATATTACTGGAAATATTAAAAATATGACTGGATTTGTTCCTTGGTAACTTAACTATATGTGACTCTGCTTGAGCAAGAGGAGTGGACTGGATGATCTCCAGAGGGACCTGTCAGCCAGCCTCAGCTCTTAGCAATTTTGTGGAGGAGCTTCAAGATTCTAATTAGATACAGTATTTTTTCCTGGAAGCCAGACTCCTAGTGCTGAGGGGCATAGCTCTCATAAGGTTCCAGTGCCAGGAATTCACCAACCTACTCCTGGAGTAACAATTTAAATGAGATTTTGGACAAAATAGTCTGGCGTATTGCCTTGGTTAGGAGTTGAAAAATTACTTGAACAAAGGATTGATTTTGTAGTAACAGCAGTATACATGTTTTAACCTTCTTGAACTCTTGCTGCTGGAGTAGATGTTTATTGTCCCTTTATGCAAGAAGTGTTCAAGTGTAATATAACTAAAATGCATTTGTGATGAAGCAACTATTAACTGTAATACCACATTCAACCTTGCGATTTTCTTATAAGGAATTGCACTCAAAGGTACATGTACAAAATACAGTTCTCTTAGTATATAATTTATAGTAGCAGTAAGTGGCTTTATCTGAGGGTGGCAGAAGGCACAATTTAGCCAGTTAATGAATGGATAGTCCAATATGGAGAGAAATGTTCTTTCAGTTTTCCCGTTATCTTATAATTCCCTTTTATATAAACACTGTAAAAATTCTGCTTGTGTACGTGTTCCTTTAATCCTTTTTTCCCTATCACATCTGTAGCTGAAATTGTATAATTTAGATCTATTTCTATAGTCTTAGTTTGTATAAATGAGAAAGTAAATATATTATTAAAGAAAGACTGCATCTCTGATAAATGTGTCTATCACTTTGCACTGCAGTCCGAGTAAATTATCCCTTCTTTTTAATAAGCAGTTGTTGTAGATGAGAACATTTCTGTTGGTTTTGATTATTCCAGTGCATTCTTTCTTACAGCTTTCTCTGAAGGTTCCAGTCCACTGATTCAAGTTTCTGCTGATTTATTAGACGAGCCTTTGTCAAAAGATGCTGGCACTAGAGAACCTGTTTGCCAAAGTGCATCAAGCCAAACTCTGGAAGAGACCACATCACCATTTTCTGTATTCTCCTATGGCCTAGAAGGCAACCAAATTGCACGGGACTTCATGAATCCTTATGAAAAATCTGAGGACCTTGCAGAATACATATCTGGAGGGCATAATGATTTGAATGGTAAAAATGGAATTGCTTTTGTAAACATTGATTCCTATGAGCCAGATAGCAGTGATGGAGAGGAAGAGGATGCTCAATTCAAATATCCTTGGATAAGAGAAGCAGCAGGTCTAATTCAGGGAAGACTAGATAACATACTTTCTCAATGTGAAAAAGAGATGGAGTCTATAAGTGACTTACAGTCCCAACTGTCTGCTTTCAACCACAGTGTTTATAGAGAAAGTTGTGAAGAAGCAGGACCAATGCCTTTGGCATGTCCAAAAAATAGGACACTTAAATCTGCTGAAGATGAAGTTATACCAAAAATTAGCCTGAGTGGTGACAGTTATGAAACACAGCAGATAAAACATATAGTGGATGTTGGAATTGGAACCCCCATACCGGTTGCTGATGTATTAAACATCAGTGATGGCGAGTCTGACCAAGAAAATTCATCTGAGCTAGTAGTGAGACCTAAAATTAGAAAACAAAATGCTGCAAAACAGCTGGAGAGAGAAAATCATCTCCCTAGTGATGTTGAAGAGGAAAGTGACTCCTGGAGGAGAATTGGAATTGCTGATGTCCAGCAGTGCCATCCTGAGTGTCCCTTGAGAGATGGCAAAGAAGAGATGAGTTCTGGTTTGTTCTTTCTCTCAAGAATGCACTGTGATCAAAAAAACAGAGAAACAGACTTAAGAAGAAATGCAGTAGCTCGAGAACAAAACGATGTTCTGAGTGACAGTGCTTTTTGGAATGAGTTTGAAGACCACAACAGACATTACTTAATGTCCCACAAAGACGAAGACAGGTAACATTTCATTTTTATATCTGTTTTAGTATTGGATCTTTTGTGTAAATAATGTGCAAAACTGAACATTGTTAGCCAATGAGACATTAAAACTTGAGGCATTTCAGAATATGATCAGATTACAAGATGCCAACTTTTCCTTTCAGTTCTCCTTCACTCTTTTGATAATGTAAAAAGCCTTTCCTTATGTCTGCAGTTAGAGCAGCTTACCCCTGAGGAATATTACTTGTTTATTTTTATTTCATTTTTACTGAGGAGATGGAGGGTAAAGACTGAAAGCCTTGTTCAGCTTTGAAAGTGTCCTTCTAGGTTTATTCTTCAGAATTTGGGTTTTTGCTACCAAATCTCAATATTCTGCATTCTTGTCTCCAGCCTTTTGAAATAAATTGTTCTTCCTTGTAATATATGAAGAATAACTTGATAGGGTTGCTTATAATCCCTTTTTTAATGGAAATTCTTTACACTAATAGGTGTTTCCAAAGTAACTAGTAATTATTACAGTTTTAGATTTACAAATTGCTCCAACACACAAGGAGCAGTGTTTAGGTTCCTCCTGTTTTGAGCTCTTCACCCAAAAGACAGACTAATTTGGATAAACCTTATGTTGATTAGCTTCTATTCATAAAATGTTCATTGAGAACTTTTCACTATGAATTGGAATTATATAACTGAGCTATTTGAGGGTAAAAACATTTCTAACCGGATCATTTATGGAAAATGCAGTAGTGTTTGTGATGGCTTTTTTCCCTATTTTTCTTCCAGTTTGCTTTCATTTTGTTGATTCTATTCCCACAGCATTCTTTACAAGACACGTCTTCTGGATGTTGATGTGGCTCTTCTGTGCATGTGCTTGCCATTCCTAGGGCTAACCTGCTTAGTAGATTGTGTTTCCTGTGTTTTTGTAGAGAGAAAAGCATGAAAATTAATTTGCATAAAATCTTGTCCTTAAAATATTGCAGAGTTGCAACTATGAGAGAACAAAATGCATTTTAAAATGGGATAGTAGACATAGGGGTTTTTTTTTCTTCAATGTTGTAGGTATAGTGTCCTGCACTTGGGGAGGGATAACCCTCAGTACCAGCACAGACTGGGGGCTGACCTACTGGAGAGCAACTCTGCTGGAAAGGACCTGGGGTGCTGGTGCTTGACAAGTTGACCGTGAGCCCATCACGTGTGCCCTGGGGGCCAGGAGAGGCAGTGGGATCCTGGGATGTATTGGGAAGAGTGTGGCCAGCAGGTCAGGGAGATGATCCTGCCCCACTTTTTGGCCCTAGTGAGGCACATCTGGGATACTGTGTTCATTTTTGGTCAGTTAAAGAAAGATAAGGAGGTCCTGGAGAGTGTCCAGTGGAGGCCACAGAGATGATGAGGGGTCTGGGGCATCCGTCTTATGAGGAGAGGTGGGAGCTGTTCCTGGTTAATCTGGAGAAGAGAAGACTGAGAGGGAATCTCATTAATGCAAATAAATATATCCAAGGCGGATGCCAGGAGGATGGTGCCAGACTCTTTTCAGTGGTGCTCAGTGACAGGACAGGAAGCAATAGCCATAAACTAAAACACAAGAAGTTCTACCACAAGAAGAAGAACTTCAGGGTGAGGATGGCAGAGCACTGGAACAGGTAGCCCAGGGAGGTCATAGAGTCTCCCTCTCTGAAGACATTCCAGACCCACCTGGGACAGTTCCTGTGTCACCTGCCCCAGGCTGGACTGCAGGATGGCAGGGAGGTTGGACTGGATGATCTCCAAAGGTCCCTTCCAACCCTGACAATTCTGTGATTCTTAATAAAGGTACTTGCAAATGAATCCTTCACTTCCTTGTAAGGTTTTCTTTTCAAAATTTTTTGTTAGTGCATAATCTTTTCCACTTTGAAATGGTGCTGCTAGATTAAAATGCCATGAAGGAAGTGGAATGTATTCTACAATTATAGCATTGGCTTCCATGATGCATAGTGATGGGTTATTGTAGCATGGCAAAAAGAAGCATGGATTGATTATTTGAAATGTTCTTGATGACAGTAACTGAACCAGTAAATGGGAATCATGTGTTTTTAACTTAAAATCCCCATAATTTATGTTCTAAAACCTGAAAAGGCTTATGTTTATGAAGTAAATTGTCAATGATTAGTCTGTACAAAGGAGTAATATGTTCACTCTTGAAAGGTGAAGTTTTATGTTTAAAGGTTTAAACCATATTTCATGTTTATGTAGAGCTACATAAAAAGTGGATGTGACATACATGTCAAACGGCATCCTTCAGCTCAATTTTAGCTTGTTCCCAGGCCAGGTAGAAATTCACGTTTTGGTTGCTGCAGTGTGGGCCCTACCTCATGTTTTTGTTTCAAGGAGGTGCACATCTATTGTGGTGTTAGCATGTAGAAGCTGTGTGGGAAGGAGAAAATCTTGCATGTTTGTTAGAACCATGTATGTTCTAAGTTGGATGGGTGGTGGAAGGTTCCAGGGCAGGGGTGGAGGGAGGAGGATCATATCCATTGTCTCACTCCATTTAATTTTGGACTGAATGGCAGGTACAGGTTAGGAGGGGATTCAGCCAGGGGAGACACTATTGTCAGAAAATCCACGTGGAGAGGCTAAGTTCATGTGCTATGCTTGTGGCAAGTGACAAGTCTGGAACTCCCTTACCATTAAGTATTGTGCACCTCTGCAGAATTGAGCACAGTTAAATCTTGAGTTCTGAAATATTTAATGTTCTTCAGTTGTTTAGTACTAGTGACTTAGGCATATCCTTTTCTGGTTTGAATTAGTGTTTGTGTATAAACCTTAAAGAGAACAAATTGGACTAAAACCAGAGGAGTATTATTTTAAAGTGTGTTGGAAGTCATTCTCAGATTGTAAAATAGAGACAACTGTAACAAGAGATGTGAGTATTTCAGGTAGTCTTAGAGTATCTAAGATAAAATTTTAAAATATATATTAAAAAACTTGATCAAACAACATAAAAAACAAACAACATTCCAAACTAAACAAAACTCCCAACCCAAAACCAAAGAACCAAACAGAACAAAAGGTTCAAAAATGTCGGTGTTTAGGTTTAGTAAATGTAATATGAGATGCATTAGACTACATGTCAGAATTTCTTAATAGATATGATTTCTGCTTTAAAGTAATCCATTAAAATAGCCCAAAATTAAAGAATATTCTCATTTCCATTACTTTTCTTAGTCATCAAAATTGTGATAGAAAAATACATTCCTGCCTCAAATTAAAATGCTTATATGTAATCTGCATCTTGAACTTACTTATTCTTGTAAAACTTGCAGTGTATACTATGCAGTTTTTCAAAAGCACTTAAAATACATTAAATTGAAAGTTCTATTGACGTGTGTTTTTAATATTTGATAAAGGGAGGAAATCAGTGAGTTTGTAGGTGGGGAGGTAACAATACACCTAAACATACTGGGTTTAGCAGATTTGAAAATAATGCTGTAGGTGTTGTGGATTGCTTTATAAAATGAGCTCTATTAAGCATGTTGGCTGTTTGCATATGTTTTCTCTAACTTTTTGAAGTGACATAGCTCATTGACTATATTTTGAATTTCAGTAACTGTCACTGTAGTGAGTGAATCATCTAAGTGCTATTACCAATGGCAGCAGTAGTTCATTCTTCCTAAGATTGTGCTAGCACTACTATTTTGTTTAAGCTGCCCAAAGCTTATTTACTGCCCTTTTCTATGTGGTGGCTGAGCAAATTGTCTTTGAAAAACTCCCTGCCATTCATCTTGTTTGGGCTAGTGAATCAAATAGTTTGCAGTAAGTCATCCATTATATCTTTCTATGTTAAGAAAGGTCGTTCTATATGGTTTATATGTTCTGAGAGCTTTTACTTTAAATTTGTTTGGCTGAGAGGTAAGGCTGACATTGATTATTATTTGTTAATCGAGCAGTGCCAGTGCTGCTGTTTTTGTTATCTGGGAGAAAGATGTGTATAGTGAGTCTGGTTTCTGTTCCTGGGTTGTTTCGTGTACTCTGCATGTGTGGCAAGGGAAGGACAGAACATTTTTGCCAAGTAGGATGGGCAGAATTCTTGAATTTTTTCATACAGACTGATTTATTTTTTTTAATCAACTGTATGTACACTTGATTTGTAATGCATCTATAGATAGCACAAGATTAATTTCTCTTAGAAAAAAAATTGCCTATATTCAGAGCAACGTTGACAGAAAAGTAGGAAATGGCAGAGTATTTGTTTTCTTTCCCCTAAAGCAGTGTTTAAATTCATACTCTATTACCTTGTTTAAATTGCAGCTCAGAGTGCAGTGATGGAGAATGGTCTACGTCTGCGCCTTCCTATTTTACTGCTATGGAAAAAGAGCAGTCCTCAAGTGATGAAAGCTGGGAGACTGTCCCATGCAGGGAGGAACGTGACCCTGAGGTGCAGAGGAGCAGCAGTGGTGTGAAAGAGGAGAACATGGACTTCTGTTTCCAAGAAGGGTATGCCTTTATTTTATTAGCTAACTTCCTATAGCTTCTGGCATCAGCAGTAGTAGGGTATTCACACAGCACTACACAGAATAACATCTTTTCTAAAAGCAGTTACCATGCTAGCAACAATCATTTGCCTGCATCACAATAATCAGAGTAGTTTGTATTTCAAATCAGGGAAAATACGGCATTTCATGCAAACAGTTCTATCTAATGAAAAATACAGAAACAATGAGAGTGCATTGACAATGTAGTGTCAATATGGTTAATAGACTTAATATATTGACTTTTAAAAGCCAGTTAGGCAAGTTAATTGTAAAGATATACATGTTAAATAAACATCTTTTGATACTGCTTAGGACTCCTTGAAAGGAACTTATCTCTCTGCTTTATTGCTTCTCCTATTCCACTGCTGTTCCTTATTTTCTGCAGCCCTATCAGTAATTAAAGTAAACTTGAATTACTTGCTTGCTCTAGTAACTTTAAGCTTACTTTATTTTTCCAGTCATTCAGTACTTTATAAACTGCAGCTGCCTTTGCTATGAGGCAAAATTTGTAGTTATATATAGCTAAGAAGAGTGTGCTTGGCTTTTTTCTAAGCATCTAATATTGATTCTAGTTTGGGTATTTATAAAGCAAAAGCGACACCTAAGAGTTCTTTCAGCTTCTTCCACTCTTAGGTTCACAGCACCTATTACCAAGCAGTCCAGTTTGTTGGTATTATTTTTTTAGTATTTTCCACATTCTTGGGTCTTGGAGAACTAGCGTGACTTTGAGAACTTTATGAAAACTCATCTCTTTCAGAACAACAATAATGGACCTCTGTGCTTTTTAACTGTCTTTGATATGAACAGCATGAAAATGTATGCATCTTAACATAATTAAGATTATGCTTAATATAATATAATCTTTAACATAATTCCTGCTTATTTTCCCTTTTATAAGGAAAGTGGGACTCACAGCCCTGTGGCTCTCAGCATCCAGGTGACTTGTACTCCTCTAGAGTATCCAGGAATGAGAGGAGTCTTTCTCTTGCAAGATAGCTTCTCTTGCAAATATTAGCTCTTCTTGCATTGCATTCAAGCCAGGCTTTGCCATGGAGGGTGCTCCAGGCTGTCAAGACAATCTTTCTCCTTAATGCCTTTAGGAACTTCTAAATAAATACGAAAATGTTTAGTACCAAATTTATTAACCCTGGCAGGGATGCTGGCAGTACCAGGGAAAATGCAAAGCAAACTGCTAACTGTACTGCTGGCCTTGAGCATTAGACAAAAAACTTTGCCACAGAATCAAGGGTGTTACTAGATTCTGACTCTGGAGCTGATACCACTGGGATTTCTTCACTTTTTATGGCAAATGCTAAATTTCTAATCTGTAACTCTGCAGTCTGGGAAACATGCCTGTTTAGTCTTTGTGTTATGCTTAGCTTTTGTTGCTTATGTATGTTTGTAAATTCTCTTAGCTTTTTAGTTTTAGCTTTTCATTTATTTATATAAAGGGAGCAGACATTATTGGAGGAAGGTGAAATTCCTTGGTTACAGTACCGAGACGAAGTAGAAAGTAGCAGTGATGAGGAAAATGATCCAATTAGTGAATTTGTGCATCTTGGATTCTTCTTGTTGGATGGAAATAACAACCTTGAGGATGACTCCAGTGTGAGTGAAGACCTGGATGTGGAGTGGAGGTATGCATTTGATAGTTGTCTGCTTCAATTTCAGAGGTTTTGTAGTTACTATTTTGTTTTCTATGTAAGATGTCAAAAGTACTCATGGCTATACAGTACTGTATACTGTACAGTAGTACAGTACAGTACCATGCACTTGCTTCAAGGACTGATAATCTCAGTTTTAAGGTTTAAAGTACTTCAAGTGCTATGTATCTTCTAATGAGAGAAAAGGGAATAGATTTGCTAAATCAGGCTGTGTTTTGAGAACATTTTGGTGCCATAAATATGCCAGGGATGGGTGTATTTTTTCATTTAATTTTCAAGTGGAAGTATAACAAAAGTAAGGCAATATAAATGTAATCAGCATTCAAGTCAGTCCTGTTTTATAATTGGTCTTTTCCTCCTTTGAAACTGGCGTAAGTTAGTCTTTATAAACCTATTTTATTTCTCTTTGAAATGCCATGCAATTACCTAATATTATCATAATTTTGAATGCTTCACTCAATTTTCTGTCATTAGATTACTGAAGGATATTGCAATAAATTTATTATAAAAATCCTGCATATACCAGGAATAAAGTGATTTGAGTCACATTCAGAATAGTATAATAGTATAATGTGTTTGTTTTAGAATGAGATAGAAGGCTTTCCAGTGAGAGACATAACACTTGCTTTCTTCTGCTTATTAAAATATAAACAACTGTGCAGATGTACCAACACTGGTATTTTCTCCTTGTGAAGTTATATTGTGGAAAAGCATAAAAGAGACTAATTATCAGAGTCCAAACTAGGAGTAAGTTTCTTAGGCTCTCAGGCAGTAAGCTAGCAGTGGAATTGTGTGATAGGGACAGAAGCAGTATTTTAGCCTTGGTAAGCTTCCTAGCTAGCAAAAACAGGAACAAAGATGATGATGATCTGTTAAGTTTTGTGTGCTGAGCATATGCAGACCTGTACATGATTTCACTTGCGCCTGTTTTAAGATTTGATTTCTGAATTTTTAAAATGGATCTCAAAGGAGCTGCCAAGCCATGAATTGTGACACATGATGTAATCAGAATCTGATTGTTAGTTGTAAAACAACTCTTAACAGGATACATATGAAATGTATTAGCTGAACTTATGCCCTTGCACAGTAAAAACTCCCATCAGGATGTTCTGAAGTAAATATTGTGGGGAGTGTGGTACCACTGTACTGGGACCAGGGGTAGGGAGCTGCAAAGCCGCCTCTGAGAGGCTGGGGCTGCCCCATGTGGGACACAGCTGGTTCCAGCTGGCTCCAGTGGACTACCACAGGGTGGGGCCTCTGGGAAGGTATTTAAGATAAAGGATAAAAAATGCTGGACAGCAAGCAGTGTGAGAGAGAGAAATGAGGATAATGTGAGAGAAGCAACCCTGCAGACACCACGGTCAGAAAAGAAGGGGGAGGGAAGTGCTCTAGGTGCTAGAGAAGAGATTCCCCTGCAGCCCCTGGAGAAGACCATGGTGGAACAGGTAGGGATTTGCTGAAGGAACTGTCCGTGGGGAACCCATGGTGGAGCAGTTTAGTGAAGGACTGCAGCTTGTGGGAAAGACCCATGCAGGAGCACAGAAGCACTGCGAGGAGGAAGTAATTGCAGAGAGGAACTACCATGGACTGACCACAACCCTTGTTCCTTTCCCTCTGCCCTGCTTGGGATAGGGGAACTTTGAGGAGTCAAGGATGAAGGAGTGAAATTGAGCATGGAAATAAAGGGAGGACTAAGGGAAAAGTGTTTCAGTTTTTGTCTTTGTTTCTCACCATTCAAATCCATTTTTATTGGCAATAAATTCATGTAGAATCATAGAGCAGCCTAACTTGAAAGGAACCTCGAAAGATCATCTGGTTCAACCTTTCAATTAAATTAAGGCTTTTCCTAAATTGAGTCTGTTTTGCCTGTGGTGGCGATTGATGACTCATCTCCCTGTCTTTATCTTGACCCCTGAGCTTTTAATCTTATTTAGACGTCCAGTTGAGGCAGGGGAGGGAGAGATCCGCTGGTGGGGTATCTGGCCGTTATTAACAGGTGATGTGCAATAATTTGATATACCCAGACTTTGTGTTGCAACTATTTATTTTGAAAATAAGACCATGTTTCCTAACGATGTTTTTCAGACTACTTGATGAGTTCGGTGATGGCCTAGGACTTCCTCAAGCCATTCCTTACATGGAACCTCAACTTCTCACATTTATGGCACTAGAGGGACGCTTAGAAGCTGTGGAGGTATTAAAATATTTTTAATGGTCTTATATCAGTGTTGTTGTGACACAAATGTTTATAGTTGAGATCTTTTTCAACTTAATCTGAAAACATGAAAATACATCTTGGGAGTTCTTTTAAAGGATGTACTACAAGAACTCATCGATCAGTACCTACTCCTTTTAGCATATGTATTTATTTCCTCATAAGGGAAAGGAAGTTAATGATTTCTACCAGTATAAACATAGGTCATTTAATTTATTCTAAAGAATTTTGCCAAATTCTCTACATAACAAAGGAAAGCTTATACTTGAATCTGTGCCTGTGAATAGTCTCAGCTTTTTTTTTTGTTTTTGCAAGAGTACATTTGGATTTCTCAATTTTTTTTTTTTATCAGTAGAAGCCTTTTCTGTGTTTGACTGTCTTGACTCTGTGTATTTTAAATTAAAAAAAAAAAAGTTTAAAAAATTCCTACCCAATAACAAACGAACGAAAAACCCCAATCAGGAAAAGAAGTCCCCCAGAAGCAAAAAACACCTTTTATCTCTACTTTGTTCTAATCCATTTCAGCTGTCTGATTTTGGATAGACCAAAGCATTTATTGTCAAGAACCAGCATGGTTATGATGTTTGTCTTTCGTTTGTTACTATATATTGGTCAATGTCATAGTGAATATAGAGCTAGCTGAAATCCAGTTTGATGCAATGTGACAATTCTTGCATTGCCAGAAATCTCCCCTGCAGGGTATTTGTCAAAATAAGAGTTAAATGATGTGTAGACATATAATATGGTGTTACAACAGCTGAACTGAATGTTTTGTGGGTGACATAAGTTTAGGGCAGCAAGGGGCAGTTTGACTGCTAGCATCTACTTTAAAGGGGTGAACAGGGCAGGCTGTATGTCGTAGTGTGCTTGCAAACAAAATACCAAGGGCACTTTGAAATGCTCTCTAAAGCTGGCAGACAGTGGAACAGTCATAGATAATGGGTTGTTTTCCATGGATATGTGTAAAGTCAATGATGCTCTCAATAAGCTTCACAGGTCTTTTGCAAGGCAGTGGAAGGACCATTCCCCTATGTTGGCAGTCATGCAATTATCAGGTATTGTACATCCCCCAAGGTATATGGGAGGTCATCATTCATGATCAAGTATCAGAGGGTTTTCTCCAGCTGTGTAGGATCTTGTTAGCATTACTCATTTAGAGACACTTCATTAATGTGGAGAAGGTGTGTTGATATCCTTATTCTAAAAGTAGTATTTCGAAGCTGTATAGAGAAAATTCTTGTCTCTTTCCTAGCTGCTGGTTCTCACTACATCAAAAAAAACAGAACTACAGAAACGGTTGACCTCCTCCTTTGCACCAAAGCAAGAGGATCTGTGTAGAGAGGGGAAACTAATCCCATCTTTTATTTTTTAAATCTGCACATTAACACTTGAAGAGGAGACTGAGTTTATTATGACTCAAGTTTTTCTTTCTCATTCCTGTGTAACAACATTTGCCTAATTACTCTGTCAGAAGAAATGTGTGCAGTGTTGTCAGAGTGACCTGTAAAAGTAATCCTAGGTGATTATGTGCATGGCTGGCTGAGGAGGTGCTGTAATTGCATTTATGTCACAGGAACAGAGTGTCACTGAACACCATTAGCAAGCAGGCGGATGACTACAGAGGTACCTGTGGTACAGGACACTGTGAATGTGGGAAAGCCAATTCTCTTAACATAGCATTTGTGCTTGAAAGTAGCACTCAGGGGTGTGAAACTTTACGGTGGGCATAGAAGTCTGGCATATCTGGAATTAGTCAGCAGAAAGTGGTAACTGAGTAATAAAAGGAAGAGTTGTATTGACTGTGACCACATGGACAACAGAGGTTTTGAGTAAGAATTCCAAATATTCTCTTCAAATCTCAAGCAGAATATAGAGCACATATTTTTCCAATATGAAGCTGGTTGCTAAAATTGTTCAGAAAATATAAGCAAAATAATTTACTGTTGCTTTGAAATACTTGAAAGGGATGTGACACAATAAAGCATCCAAAATTCAAGTGTATCTTAATTGGAGGGGGGAGGGAGTAGGAGAGATCTATCCCAAATAATTGTGACATTTGGAGGGGAGAAGTAATGAAAATATTAGATATTTGTTTTGAAAAGCTGTGTTCTATAAGGCTCTGGGTTCCTAAAGATTAATAAAATGCTTGTGTGATTTTAATTTTTTTTTCTTCCATCTGTTGCAGAGAAACTACTTAGCTGGGAGTGTCTGGTTTGCTTCATTAGCATTACAGAACAGACTGGCTGTCTGCACTGTGTCAATGACTTTATAAGTATTTCCTGTGCCAGTTCACAGATATGAGGAGCTTAAACCCCTGTAGGCTGTAGCAGTCTTGATTTTAACAGAACAATGTCCAGCATTTTGTTTATGGTACATGGAGAAGTAAACAGTCACACAAGTAATAAGAGGAAGGAAGTACAGGTACTTTGAAGATACATCTTATAAAATAGACACTGCTTTGCTTTGGGTTTGAAAATGTGGCTTTAAGCATCAGAGTCACTGTAAGGCTTTGTGTCTATGATGTTTCTTTTGTGTAGATTTCAAAAGCAAGCAAGCAATACAGTGTTTTCTGTTTGAGACTACTCATGCCGGATATAAACAGAGAAGTTTGACACATAAGTACTCTTGCAACCTTCTTTGTGCCTGGGATCTTACCTCGTTTTTCCAGGTGTAATAGTTACTCTGATTAAGCATAAGTATTTTTACCTACAGTTTATTCTCAGACCATTGCAGTTGTAGCAAAATCCAGTTACAAATACTAAAATCATGTTAATGTTAGTAAGGTAGTATTGTCTGCTGTAGCAGAATTTGATGAGTATTAGGTGTAAAATTGGAGCAGTGTACCTGTTTTGCAGGGGGACTTGCACACTGCACTAGGGATAACCCCAGATTTTTTCTTAAACTGACAGATTTCTAGATGAGAATACGTGTGGCAGTAGGAGCTGTAAATATTTGTTAGCTCATGCTGATCTCTCTGCCACAAAGATTTGACTGTAGGTATAAACCTGCTAGGTTAGATCTGTGGTAGTGTGGTTGTATGAGCTCCCTTGTCACTGTGATCCAAGTGCAAGCATGTTTTTAGATCGCAGCTCTAGTAACTTTAGGGAACGTTTAAGAGGAAAGACTACTGAAGAGGTTTCTGTATAATCCAATGTTTCTCTAATATATAGAGCTTTTTATTTAAGTGTATTCCTAACATTACAAAAATGTCACACTATCGTATACTTCTTACTAAGAGAGTTTTGTGGCCAATAGAGTAAATAATTTTCAAGCTGATTAGAACAGTAAGTAGTTATACTTAAGGGATGTGACTAATTCATTCAGGGTGTGAACCCAGTGCTTCTGTGTTCTTGGTTCTTCAGTTTGTTTGTTTGCTGTTCAAACAGGTATAGCAAGTACCTTTCTTAGCAAGTATAACCAAATATTCTGTGATTTTAATCCTTCTTTCAGTGTCTTACATGGTTGAATGCATGATGTACACAGCAAATATGTGTAGCAAATATGCTGTAGCCTTGGAGTCTTGAAGATTTTGTATGGTGAAAAATTCAAGTTTAAAACAAAGTTACTTCAGGGCATTTTGTCTATCTTAATATTAGAAACATCTACCTGGATCTTGGGTTTTTTTATTTCTGGAAGTTTACACTGTTAGTGTAGCCAAGGTACTTAATATTTTTTGTTTGTGCCCGACTAATTCAATACTTGAAGCCAGGAAACACATTTATGAGGCATCTATTTTCAGAAGCAAAATGCAAGGACAGTTTTAGATTGGCAAGCTTTATTACATTTTCAACTTGCTGCCTTTTCTGTAACTTTATAAAATTAACAAATGTTCATTGTAGATTAAGTTGTGACTCCGTCATCATACTCTAAGAATGCTTAAAAAACAAGGCAGTGCTGTTTTGACCTTCAGTTTCATCTCATTCATTACAAAAATAAAAATTATGTCATGGTTAGTCTGACAGACTATGGTTATATCTTCCATTTTAAAAGGTAATACTGCTAGAATTGGATTCCTTTTCTTGCTTATTTGTTTTTGTATGAAATGTTACATTTGTGAGTAAGAGAACTTGATCTCTCCTTACCCCTTTCAGACTGCTCTGGCACAGTTGGAGTCTCTTACATTTGACGTTGAACAGACTCATCCCCCAGCTACGAAAGAAACCATAGATTGTCTGCCACAGATTATCATCACAGGTGACTACAATGGTATGGAAAAATAATAATAAAGTAATTTCCACAAAGGTTGTAAGAACAAGCTCAACTTTCTTTAATACCATGGATGCAATATTTAAGTATACTTACTGCATAATGCTGTTTTAAGATCTTTTGAATCTAGTATAATTTTGATCCATCTGGAAAACTAATCTTTACTGGAGTTACTGTGACTGTATTTTGTATTAGTATTAGTGATACTGTTGATAATATATGTATTTTAATTTGAGCTTATCTTAGATGTAAAACAAGGTATTAATGCTTTTTCTTCATCATGGGTTTAGGTCAAGAGCAGTGTTGTACTATCTGTTGCAGTGAATATGTGGAAGGTGAAATCATAACAGAGCTACCCTGTCGTCATTTGTTTCACAAACCTTGTGTAACTCTTTGGTTACAGAGAGTAAGTACTACAGGACTGGTGGAGGTTTTGTGGGGGGGGTTGTGTATTTTGTGTATTCTTCTAGGAAGAACAACTTCTAACTCTTTGAAAATGTGGGATGAAATACCAAGAAGTAACTGACTGTTAAATTTATGCAGTATGGAACCAAGTTCTAGTGCAAGTGAGGAAAGAAATTTGTATTTGTACTCACCTGAAGGGCAATTTCTTTAGTAGAGGGAATATTTCTGTAAGGGAAAACATGTTTTCCTTTACTAAGAATGAAAGACATGGATCAATTACAACTTTTTTTGGTACAATAAAAGCTTTCTTTACTATATTCCTACCTTGAAGTAAAGGTGATGGATTCATTTTCTCTGGGAACAGCAAAGGGTCTGCTCCATCTTACCACAATGTCAGGCCCATTTATGGTGACAGCTAAGGCTGGTAGAAGAAATACTGAAATGCTTGTAGATAATTTTTTTTAATTACTTTTAGTAATTCTATATTTTAGATTTCATTTTCATAACCTGTAATCGATTTCCATTTCAAAAAGGCTTGCGTCATGTTGAAGCTAGACTAAAACAACCATAATTAATCAACTGGTATGTTTTTTTTACTTATACTTGCACTCTCCTTTATGTGTAATGCAAGCCTGGAGTTGGTAGTTCTCAGTGAACCTATGGTGTAACACAATTTCCTTACAAGTATAAGAGAGATTAATTGATTGTACTATGGGGGTCATATCAGAACACCTCTAGCATGGAGGGTTGATGGATTTAATTGGTGGATTTATTATTTTTTTTACCTTGATAATGTTGATTACCATATTCGTTTTTCTTGTTTTACACATTCTGCCTTTTTTTTTTCCTGTTGTCATAGTAAGCTGCTATTGCTGAAAACTAGGAAAAAATACTTCCTCTTAGATTTGGGCTGTGCCTAGCTTATTTTTAATCCTTGACTCAAAAAAAAGTCCCACTTGTAAAATCAATGCTTTGAAAAGAACCTGGAGAGAACCTGATGCATTTGCTGTTTAGCTGGTTTAAAAGCAAAACAAGTCTTTATTCTGAGTTTGTGTTAGCTGTCAGCTCCAGGTAGCTCTGCAGCCAAATTTGAGTTTGAGGCGGTGCTGTTGTGAAGACACTAAACACTTTATAAATTTTTAGCTTTTCAGTAGAATTGAATGCAAACTGTGCAAATGACCTGGTTTTTCTTTCTCTTTTTGTAGTCAGGAACCTGCCCTGTTTGTCGTCATGTGCTTGCACCTGTACGTCCTGAAGCAGCTGATTGAAACTGTTTTCTTTATTTGGTTAATGATTCAGCATCTTCTGTTACCATTGCTACAGGACCCTCAGACTAGGGTCAGAAATAAAATCTGCCACCAAAATAAAAATGTAAATTTTGCCTGTTTTAATTATAATGTGAAAACAATTCAGTATAAAATATTAATATATAGTCATGGATTGGCTTGGGTTGGAAGGGACTCTAATGATCATCTGTCTCCAACTCCCCTTGCTGTGGGAAGGGACACCTTCCTCTAAACCAGGTTGCTCCAAGCCCCATCCAACCTGGCCTTGAACACTTCAGGGCTGGGGCATCCACAGCTTCCCTGGGCAACATATGCCAGGGCCTCACCACCCTCACAGCAAAGAACTTCCTCCTAATACATAATCCAAACCTACTTTATTTTAGTTTGTTTTAGTTTGAAACCATTCCCCCTTGTCCTGTCACTCCATACCATTGTGAATAGTCCCTACCATCCTTCTTGCAGGGTCCCTTCAGGCAGTGGAAGGCTGCAATTAGGTCACCTCAACGCCTTCTTCTCTCTAGCCTGAACAATCCCAATTCTCTCAGCCTTTCCTCACAGCAGAGGTGCTCCATTCCTCTGATCACCTTGGTGCCTCCTCTGGACTCTCTCCAACAGCTCCATGTCCTTCCTGTGCTGGGACCCCAGAACTGGAGGCAGCTCTGCAGGTGGGGTCTCACCAGAGCGGGGCAGAGGGGCAGAATCCCCTCCCTCCCCTGCTGCCCATGGGGCTTTGGATGCAGCCCAGGACACACTTGGCTTTCTGGGCTGGGAGTGCCCATGGCCGGCTCATGTCCAGCTCTCACCCCCAGCACCCGCAAGTCCTTCTGGGCAGGGCTGCTCTCGATCTGTTCATCCCCAGCCTGGGTTGGCACCAGGGGTTGCCCTGACCCAGGTGCAGCACCAGCACCTGGCCTTGTTAAACCTTGTGAGATTCCCAGGGGCCACTTCTTGAGCTTGTCCAGGTCCTTCTGGATGGCATCCCATCCCTCAGGAGTGTCAGCTCCACCACTCAGCTTGGTGTCGTCTGCAGATCTGCTAAGGGGGCACTTGATGCCTTCAATCTGTATTGTTAATAAAGACATTAAACAGTACTGCTCCCAGTAGGGATCCTCAAGGGCCACCACTTTTCACTGTTGTCAATCGGGACTCTGAGCCATGGACCACCACCTTCTGGACCGGCGATCCAGCCACTTTTTAGCAATCTAACAGCCCACCCATCAAATCCATTTCCAGTTTAAAGAGAAGGATGTTTTGGGGGATGCTGTCAAAATCTTTGCAGAAGTCCAGATAAATGACGTCTGTAACCCTTTCTTTATCCACTGATGTAGTCACTCCATCATAGAAGGCCACCAGGTGGGAAAGAATGAGAAAGCAAGTGGGAAAAGTTGGCTTGTTTCTGTTCAAGATTCATGTTATCTATACATGGGACTAGTACATTGGAAGCATTCAGACTCTGGCAGGTGTTGATAAGTTGATCTGTTTTGGCCATTAGACAAAGAGGTAACAATTTTTTCTGAAATAGCCATAGCAACAGTAATTAACATAGTGTGAAAACAACTTCCCTCAAGTCAAAGTTCTTAGGGTTTTGGGTAAGGTTACATGGTAAGCTGCCTCTAAGTCAAAACTCTGTAGAGGCCTTCCTTGCTTTACAAGGCAGAAAGCTCCTGTTTCCCCCTTCTTTCCTTATTCTGTGCTTGATTGAACACCTGAGGAAAACAAACTTGTTTTATATATATAAAGTAAAGCTGCAAAATGCAATTATTCTCTGTCTCTAAAAATAACTCCCTACAAACCACATAAGCTGCTTATATAAGCTGTGAAAGGTGTTTGGATCAGAGTGTTTAGGTTGAAAGGGCCCTTACACATCACCTAGTTCTAACCCCCCCTGCCATGGGAGATAGGTTGTTCCAAGCGCTATCCAGCCTGGCCTTGAACACTGCTAGGAATGGGGCAGCCACAGCATATCCAGACAGCCTGTTCCAGTGCCTCACCACCCTCACAGTAAACAATTTCTTTCCAATATCTAATCTAAACTTTCTCTCCGTTTAAAACCCTTACTCCTCCTCTTACCAGTGGACTCCCTAGTAAAAAGTTTCTATTCAGCTATTCTGTAGCCCCCATAGAAGGCTGCTCTAAGGTCTCCCTGAAGCCTTCTCTTCTCCAGGCTGAACAACCCTAGCTTAGCCTGTCCTCACAGGGGAGGTGCTCCAGCTCCCTGGATGTTTTTGCAGCCATCCTCAGGGTCTCAGAGTATGTCCGTGTCTTTCTTACGCTGAGGACTCCAGAGCTGGACGCAGCACTCCAGGTGGGGGGAGAATGGTCCATGGGAGTGTAGCACAGAGGCAGAATCATCTCCCTTGGCCTGCTGCCCACAATCTTTTAATACAGCCCAGGACACATTTGGCTTTTCAGGGCTACCAGTGCACATTGCTGGGTCATATCAAGCTTTTCATCATCCAACATCCCAAGTACCCAACATTCTCAGTACTGCTCTCAATCCATTCTCTGCACAGCCTGTGTTTATGCTGTACTTGGGATTGCCCCGACCCAGGTGCAAGACCTTGCACTTGGCCCTGCTGAACTTCATGAGGTTCACACAGGCCCCTTTCAGGCCTGTCAAAGTCCCTGTGGGTGGCATCCCGTCCCTCCAGCGTGTCCACCACACCACACAGCTCGGTGTCTTCAGCAAATTTGCTGAGACTGCTCTGATCCCACTGTCCATGTCACTGACAAAGCTGTTTAACAGGGCCAGTTCAACAGTAATGCTGGAGAAATCTTCTCTTGTCTCCATGTAGGACCATCGAGCCTTTGACCACAACCTTTTGAATGGGACTGTCCTGTCTGTCAAATCTGTCTCTCTCCCATTCAGAGAGAAGGAGATCATGTGGCACAAGAAGTCAAGGACTCTTGGAGCAGCGGGGTCCTGGATCCCAGACTATGCTTCTGTTCCCGCTGTCAGCACATGTCTCTGTTTTGAGTGCACTGTCCAGCCAGGTTGAAATCTTGGGGCCTGTTTGTCTTTACTATCCCTTTAGCTACCTTTTGTCATCTTGTAACTCCTCTGTAATCTTACCTGCAGAACTCTGCAACCCCTCTCACTCCTTGGACTAAGAATAGAAACAGATCACCTTGAAGTAACTCCTCAGGCGAAAAATCCAGTTCAAAATCACCCACCCCTTTCTTTTTGAAATCTCTACAGGTTTTCTGCAGTTTACCTCTGAGACAGAGCCCTAAATTGTCTGTGCACCATCACTTTCTATTTTCTTTTTTAACCTTCTTCCTTCCTTTCTTCCTTTGCAGACTGTCCAAGCCATTCACGTTTCTTCCTCATGTTTCCTGCCATCTGTATCTTGCTAAATTCCCCTCTTCTTTCGAACTGCATTGTATGCCATATTTGGTTTAGGGTGGTCATTCTACTTGTTACCAAATGTATACCCCTCAATACTGGAAATTCCTCCAGGGCCTAATTGCTGCAGCCCAGGCTGCCTCCACTAATTCTTCCATATTAGTGAGAAACAAGAAGTGTTTATCCTCTGGTCTGTCTCTGTCATCTGGACTAGAAACTTATCCTCAATGCTCTCCTGTATTTACCTGGACTGCTTGCAGTTGGCTGAGCTGTTTTCCCAGAAAACAGCCATGTGGCTGAAGTCTTCTATCAGGATCGTGGCCTGCAAATGTGATTCTTCCTGCAGCTGAAGAAAGAGCTCTTCACCAACCTTCTCTCCTTGATCAGGTAACATGTAGCAGACACCAACCACAAGGTTTGTGTTGTTGGCTTAGTCTCTAATTTCCATCCATAAGCTCTTGACTTGCACATTGCCATTCTTCAAAGACAGCTTTGTGCAATCAATCTCATTTTTGGCATAGAGGAAAATTCCCCCAGTTCTCTTTTTTTGCCTGTCTCTTTTGAATAGTTTGTAGCCATCAGTCACAGCACTCCAGCTGTGTGATTCATCCCAGCAAGTTTCTGTGGTAGCAATCAGGTTCGTGGTTATGTCTCATCTTCTGTAAAGAGATTTGTATCAGCTGGATTCTCTTCTGGATTTTTAATCTCTTGCATGAGTTCAATGCAAGGTCACAGATATGTGAGCCTTTGGACGCTGTTACAACAACATTCAACTAATAGTACCTCTGTGTTTGCTTTAAGTTACTCCATTTCTCTGTTGGATCTGTCAAGCCTGTGGGATCTGAAGTAGATTAAGTTAATTCCTCATTTTACTTCCTTTATTTCTTTTTTTTAATTCCTCATATTTGTTTCCTTGTTATATATCTTTCTTTTATTTTCTACTTCATCAATTGTCTCTGGTCTTGCTTTGGAGTGAAAGTGTTTAGTTGAAACTCTCACTATGGGCAGTTTTTCATCTGCCTGAGTTCACCAGTTGTGGCTATTTCAGAACTGTGCACCCCTGGTTCCACTTTCAGCTTGGCACTTAGTGCACTGCTTATTTGACAGGCTTGGAGTCCCAGGATGTGGTGCTGCTTTGGTGCTAGGGCTTCCCTTGAATTTTCATACTCTGCATCTAAAATAATCTGCCACTGTTTTTGTGTGTGGTCATTTCCGCTCAGAATATATTTCTGGCGTATCGGTGTTCTGACTCACCTTTCCAGGCTTGAATTCGCTGATCATCAAATTGACTTTTTACACTGTGGGAAATTGTGTGCTCAATATCTGATATCAGAGACTCAATCATTATCACATGCAAAAAAAAAAAAAAGGAATTAAAAAAGAAAGAAGGAGAAAACAAAACACAAAAAACCTCACATCCCCCCCAAAAACCCTTTTCAATCTAGTAACTACAGTGTGCAAAAAGCTAACAATCTTCCATTTTGAACAAACAGTCCAGTTCTGCTCCAAGCACACTGAAAGTATTTTCTTTCTGTTGCTTTTAACATTTTCTCTTGAATTTAATTGAAAGGTAGATGGTCAAACGTATAGGAACAGCATTTAGGATCAGTTGTTAAATGTTTAACTATTTCCAAGATGCTACCTTCTTGTATTTTTAAAGATATAAAAAGTCCTGTATGCTTCAGTTTGTTTAAAGAATTGCAAGGTTGTATTGCACAAAAACTAAGTGTTGCAACAACATAATTCTTCCGAACATGACAAAGATTGTTGTAGTTTTTTGAGAGCTTTTTCCTCCAGAGATAGTTTACCCTTTTTTAATTAAAATAATGATAATGAAATACTGTCTTGTAGGAGAAGGGACCTGGCTATAACTTGTTGACATGATGATACAATTTGATATTTGTACCCTATTTTGCAAAGTACAGAGTTTTCCTAACTTTGGGGGGTTTGGTTTTTTTGGTGGCACTAGCAAGGCCTACTAAGTGATCCTTGGAACCCCTTTTTTTTTTTCTGGAGTTGTTAGTTTTTTTTAAAAACCACCCCTGGTTGGGAATTACTGCTTTACAGTTTGAATCCTGAAAACTGTATTAATACTGTGGTGATGCTGCTTGGCTTTCTGCACAAACACTTCTGTGTATTCTTACAAAATTACATATGTTCTTACTTGAACAGAATAGGAATGGAAGTGGGGCTTGCTGGGGCTGACAGAATTTGTCCAATACAGGGCTTCCTTGAGTAGATTTTTAGTTGTTAAAGATCAAGAAAATTTATTTATATTGTAACCTTCCAATAAGATGCAGCTATTTCCACTGAACAAAATATACTGCTATTGTTGGTAGGCTGGTTCTTGCTCAGAAAGCCAAGGCAAAGACTAAAACAAACAAAATCAAGCTTCCTCTTTGATTGCCCAGCTGCTCTTCTACCTTGAAAATGCATTATTTTCTTTCCAGTTGCTTTTTGTTGAAACAGATGTAATGAGGTTTTGTGGGACACTGAGGGTATACAAAGAGAGGCTTCTTTATGCTGAGGCTTGATTGATTATGGAGTAGGGCTCAATTAGTGAAATGTAGAACAGCTGACAAGGAGTAGTGGCTAAGGCTCCTTGTCTTGTGTTACAAGGAGACAAGTGGGCTGACAGTCATCTCTGTGTAGCCTTCATATGTACAGACCTGGTATCCAAGGTTGAAACCAGTGCTCGGGAGCCTTGAAGTGCTCCTGACTTTTGCTATCATGTCATTGAAATCCAGTGCAAACTAACCCAAACAAAGTCTGGCACTAGTCAGAACCAAGGGAGAACAAAGGTTCCTCATAAGCTCATGCCGCGTTCCTCACATGCAGTGTAAAAAATAATTGAAAATAAAAGTTCTCTTTCCTAGGTTTGAAGCAAACTCTGTCAGATGACTTCGGGTGGAGAGAGAGGAGCATATTTTGCTGAGAATATGATGTATTTGGCATGGATGTAATTCACTCCCAAAGCATATTTCCAGGTACATTATCTTTCTCTTTGAACTTGAAATAGCATCATTCCTGAAAAGGCCCATTGTGTTTTAGTGAATTTAAGACTATTGCCATAAGGGACACATTTAAAAGCAGCAACATCAGGGTTGTTTATTTCATAAAATTAATATGTGCAGCCATAAGAATCCTGTTCCACATTTTCCTTTTAATAGGACAATCTCTCCATGGTGATGCACTAACATGAGCACATCTGAATTGATACTGTGAATGCAGTAGGTATCCTGTTCTGAAAAATGGCAAAGATGGGAAAAGAAAACCAACCCTAGCTGAGTAATTTCAGTTTTATTTTATCTGCGTGTTTTTACAATCCATGCTCCTTCCCCTGTTTTTTTTTCTTTTTTTGTGTGTCATTGAGTGCTTTAGGATATTCACTATAGAAAACAGGAAAATATGTTAGTTATGTGTAGTCCTTTGGTCAAGGTGGTACACACAGACAGCTAAGATGCATAATTATTTAGCCAAGAGAAGTAATATCACTGTGGAGAATAAGTCTTTACTCTTTATAGGCTAATAAGCAAAATATGTATTTACAGATCTTTATTGTCCTAAAATTCCACATTAATTGTAATTTTTTCCAGTCTTAAGCCTCTCTGTAGATAGACAATTACCTTGCTCTGAGTCATGTATCATAAATAATTATAGACAAAACAACTAATGATAGTTATTAATGAGTAAGTATGAGGATTTAATGATGTCTTGAGGCCAAAATGTAAAGGGCATGATTTTCATTTATACTGGAGTCGCTTTGCCCTCCTGAGGAAAAAGAAAAGGCTCTCAGTAAGACATAAAAGAGAATTAGGTAAGAAATAGGAAGGAGGATTATAGTGTAGCTAGTTTCTTCATCTACCTTTAAATCACAGTAAAAACAAGTCTTTTTTTCAGTTGTGAAGCAAAATTGTCTTCAGCTTACCAGATAGCAGCCCTTGAAAATATGTCAAGGAAGTAAATGAAATTTAATGTAATGGTGAGAATTACATTTTCCAAGGCAGGTTAGGCATTTTATGTCATATTTTCTAATTGACAAGAACCAAGGGCTGCAATTTTAGTGTTGTAAGTGGTACTGATTAGTGATAGTTAGGACCTGGTGGTTCTTTCATAGCTCTGTGTTAGGAAAACCTAAAGAGGAAGTAAATTTTCTAATAGGAAATAAAAATCATTGGTCTAAGTATTTCTTTATTGTATATTAAGTACTATGACCTCCTGATTTGGATGATCATCTCTGTCAATGGGTAGAAGAGTTTCCCTGTGGATGAGTGGAATTCCCTGCTCTTACTAAAAACAGAAATACAAAAAATGCTTTTCTAACACTGCTTTAATGCTGCAGTGGGAGGATGTCAGCTGCAGAAACACTGACACAGATTTGAAAATGCTTTTTGCATATTCCAGACATCCTTTTATAAGGTGGTAACTTGCTTTGCTAGTCAAGAAAGATGTTCTTGTCAGCAATACCGAAAATAATTTCCCATTAAGCTATTTTAGTGAAATGGAGCCTGCATAGAACCTGTTCTGTATATGCCTTTGTCATCTTTATTGTTTTAACTCCCTGAATCACAATTCATGTAAGAAAGAAGAAAGTTTGGCTATAGAGATTAAGAATGGGATTTAGTCCTCATTATTTACATTAAAACTCCATGAGACTGTGAGACTTTTCTTCTGACAGTATGAAAGATAACTGAATGGACCAACCCAAAGCAACTGAAGAATCACACACAAAACCGGCAGAGCCTGACTAAAGGGTTTGCTCCTGAATGGTGAGCTTCTGGGACATGAATAAATAGCACCACTTAAACAGAAGTAATGCAGGAGAATGGGGGATCCTCAGCAGTGTTTGTCACCTTCAGATAGCCACAGTCCTCCTTCAATTATCTTTCTCCCTGTGAGACAGCAAATATCTTCCTTGGAGCGTTTGAAACAAATGTCTAGTTCACCAGGGTTTTTGGTAAGAAATGTCCTGCAGGTCCTTTCACTTCATGCAGTTTTCTTCTGAAAGTGGCAGCAGGAAGGGGAGAAATGTGAGCAGAAAAAGTGTGGTTTTTCAAGTGAATCTAAGGAACTTCCAGTATCAACCAAGACCAAATTCAGTTGTGAGTAGAGGGAAGGAAGCCAATAAAAAGGGAGTGTGTGGCACAAAAATGCTTTTGGCAGCTCTGTCCCACAGCAGAAAACATGGAAGCTCCTGAGGTACTGCTGTCTGACCCACTGCACTCCTCTAGCTCTTCAGGAAATGTAGAGCCTGATCACTACAACACATTCAAAATCTCTTGGTCTAAATCTTACATGACCTGTGAGACAGTTTCTTTCTGATTGAGAGGAATAATTTGCATTTATTTGGTGTCAGGGACACAGAAAGGATGCCTATGTGCCCTGCAGGTTATTAAGGGTCTGTTTATGAGACACCCGTGACCTTGCAGAAGGGTTTTTATCTTAAATTATCACTTCAGACTGTGTCACTGTACACTCTCCTGCTCTGAATCAGTTATCATATCTAACTAAAAAAAAGAAGCATCAGTTGATTTGTTGAAAAATTAATTTCTGTTCTGTTACTGAAAATGGTTTGATGAATGACAGTAATCAGAGGCATATTATTGCTGGTACAGTCCAGGTGTGTTAGTGGGGAAGTATCTGAAGGTGGGATTTTCTCCTTCCATACATTACAGAGGGATGGTGTCTCTCTGTGTGCATAATGCAAGCACAAAACACCAAGAGCAACCTCTGGGTGTTTCATTTTCAGAATAAATACGTATTCAAATTGTAACTTATATTCTGAACAATTACAGATGATTTTGACTACTGTTTAGGGTTTGTAGTTGGGATGGCAGTACTTCTAGCAAGTGTTCATCTTCTGTCCTTTGTTATGCATGACATCATACATCTGAGGGAGGTGACTAAATTTTTCCCCATCCACCTGCTGCATTTTGAAGTTATCAACAAGGCAGTATAATTAGCTAACTTGCATTAATGTACTGGTTATACTGTGAATTAGAGCACAATGAAGAGTGCAAGGTAGCCTCAGCTCCTCTACAGTATCAGGAGAACAGATGCACTCAGGGAATGTACTGCAGTGCAGGGTAGCAGCATGTCAGAAAGACTTTAGACAATATTGCCTTAAACAAAAAAAAAAAGGAAAGAAAGAAAGAAAGAAAAAAAGGGGAGCATGTCAGGGCTGATCCAGATATTCATAGGTTTTTTGCATAGTTTCAACATTCACTGGATAATCATCTGAATACTAAAAGATGATACCACAGGGCTTGATTGAAGTATAGTATCTGAATAAAGTGTTTGGGTTTTTTTTTTACATAATTACCTGCCTTCAAAACTGAGATCACAGCTATGTACAACATATGGTGGAATTTCTAGTTCACTTTAAAGCTCAGGAGATCAGTTAGAAATTCTTTCAGGCTTTTCATTATCCAAGTAGAAAAATACATCAAATATTGATGAACTTCTTGAAGCATTGTGATCTGTCATTACATCATTTTAATTAAAAAAACCCTACTCTAAAAATAAAAGTATATGTTTATATTGGCTACAGTTAAAACTGTTCTCATGCAGCTTTTTGCTATCATTCTTACTAACAAATACTATTTATGTCTTCCTGTATCACATAAACTAAGCTTTGATGAAGGTCTAATTCTTCAAAATTCTTGCTGCTCTTTCCATGCATATAATTCGAATATATTTGCAGTTCCCAAATGCAAAACTCCATTGCTGTTATATGACACACATCCTCATTCAGAGGCAAATTACTTTTTTTCTTTCCTGAAGTGAAAAAGGAGTGAGAGATCAAAAAAGTAGCTGAGCCTTTGCCTGTTTCCTTAAGTAAGTGAGTCTCTTGTCCTCTGTATGTGTGACAATTTGACATATGAGGTGATGACTAATTTTGCAAAACTTCAAGAGTATGACTTGGAATGGCAGAACTGGCTGAAAGATGTTGTGAAAGTTCAGTTTGAAATTCTAAAATACATATTCATTGCAAAGATGCTTACATGCCTGCAAGCATTTGCATTCCTTTCTCTGCTATTTAAAAAGCTAATGGAGGATAGATAGTACTAGATGCTCAAGTGTTAACCTTTCAGCCTTTAAATGTCTTCATCATGAGCTTATTATGTTTTCTTAACCATGACCACTACCTTTTTTTTTTCCTGAGCATCTGTCTAATATAACTGGACAGTGATTTATAGTTCAAAGTAGGGAAGAAGAAGAAGATTGAAGACTGTCCCTTAGTAACTAAATACAGACTGCAGTGTGCAAGGGAAAATGAAAAACTTGGTTATTTTCCAGAAATTTTGGTAACAACACCCTTTTCAGGCAATATTCCCACTGAAATCAGTGTGCTAAATTAATATTAAATAGATTTAAATTTTTCTTCACAACTGTATTATTCAATGCAGAAGCATATAAGTTCTTCTAAGAGCTTTTATTTGCTACTACCTCAAGGTGTATACTGTTTGTTTCCTTTAGCTATTCATAAAACTTTAGTTTGTGGCTTTTATAATTTTGACCCAGTAAATTCCTGAGCCCTTGATAAAGCAATAGGGATCATTGTAAGCAATGAAAAAGAAAGAAAAGAAAGAAAAGAAAAACATTAGATTTCCTCAATGCTTGTGTAATATAGTGTGGGATTACACAAAGCACTAGGTAAGAACTGTGCAGCAGGAGTGTATGATCTATGGGAGACTGAAATTTCAGCAAAATAAACATATTTTAGATACAAATGGGCAGTCTTTGCTTGCCAGCTGTCTCAGCATGATCAGATTACAGAGTGATAGAGTGGTCTCTGCAGAGCTTTCGTGAAGGTTGTGAAGGAGGATGAGGCAGAGTCTTTATGGAGTTTGACAGGTAGCATTGCAGTGACACTTTTCTGCAAGAAGGCATCTTGGTGCTGGAGACAGGAGGCTCTCTGGCACTTCACACTATTGCACAGTACATGTTTTTGCTGCACTTCTTCTGGCAAAATATTGGATTTCAGAAGTCATACTGTAGCCTAAGTGTGTTGTTAAGTGTGCAGAGAGACTTCAACAAATCAGAGAGATGAACAATCACCAGCCATATGGAGTTCAACACGGGAAAGTGCCAAATTCTGCACCTGGGATGGGGCAACCCTGGACATACAGACAAACTGAGGAATGAAAGACTGGAAAACAGCACTGTGGAAAGTGACCTGGGGGTCCTGGCTGATGGCAAATTGGACATCAGTCAACAGTGTCCTGGATGCCTGGAGGGCCAACCATGTCCCAGGGTACATCAGGCCCAGAATCTCCAGCCGGGAAAGAGAGGGGATTGTTTGTCCCAGTCTGCTCTGGGCTGGGGCAGCCTCACCTCGAGTGCTGGGGGCAGTTTGGGGCACCACAGGACATTTGGGGCACCACAAAAGACATTAAGCTGTCAGAGAGTGTCCAAAGGAGGCCATGATGATGGTGAATGGCCTCAAGGGGAGCCTGTATGAAGAGTGGCTGAGGGCACTTGGTCTGTTCAGCCTGGAGAAGAGGGGACTGAGGGGAGACCTCACTACAGTTAGAATGTCCTTGTTCAGGGAAAGAGGAGGGGCTGGCACTGATCTCTGCTCTGTGGTGCCCAGTGACAGGACTCGAGTAAATGCCCTAAGGTTGAATCAGAGGATGTTAAGGTTAAATATCAGAATTTTTTTTTTTACCAAGAGGTTGTTTGGGCACTGGAACAGGCTCCCCAGGGCAGTGGTCACAGCACCAGCCTGACAGAGTGCAAGAAGCATTTGGACAATGCTCTCAGGCACAGGGTGTGACTCTTGGGGATGGTACTGTGCAGGAGTTGGATTTGATGATCCTTGTGAGTCCCTTCCAGCTCAGGATATTCTGTGATTCTATGATTCAATGAATCAATGATTCTATAATTCTCCTTTAAGCCTGTTTTAAGGCATACTTTTTTAAGGTGAGCTGCCTGAGTTTTGACTCCTGGTTTAGTGCCCCTAGCATACCTCTTTTCTTTGGTATTTGGAAGCAGGTGGTTTGTGCCAAGCTGTCCTCAAAGGTGGCTTTTATTGCTGCATGTAGCCAGCAGGAATTTAGTGTGCACCATTATGGGACAATATACTCATAACAGTTAATCACAATATACCACTTCTATACAGTCCAAAAATCATGCCCCAAATGTATTTGAGGATCACTGAACTAACTTTGATTGGAGGAGACAAGGAAGGATTTAGAGAGCACAGTGTGGGAGTCCATCTGCTCCTGGGTGCCGCCACAGGCATGATCCATGAGCAGGACATTCACTAGTGCCTTTGTAGCCCTTCTGTCTGTGCTGCTGCTCTGCTAAGTGCTGTCTGTGCTACAGTGCTCTCCAGGTTCATTTGGAGGTGGGTCATGTGGAGCAACAGGGCTTTGCATTATTCCCAAATGGACAGAAAGAAGAAGGAAACTTTGCTTCCTGATGCTCAAGAAGGAATTTGGGCAAACAGACACCTGTAGAACTTCCATCAAGAAAACTTGTGCCCTACCAAGAGTCAAAAAAAAATGTAATAGCTGGAAGGATGCAAAATCCATATTGTTTTAGAAATCATTAAGTAGACGAGTTAGTGTTTATCATGTATTTAAAAATGAGTACAATTCTGTAATTTCAGCAACTTGATTTCAGAGTAACTAAATGCAATCTAGTACATTTTTACACCTCTCCATTTGTGTGCACAGGAGAGAGCAGTAAAACATTGACATTAAGATGAGAGGGTGGAAACTGATGGTTCATTCACTTAAATATATACTTTTTAGGGAGACGGGTAAAGTGCTGTCCTCCAGCTGTGCATCTCTCAGGTCTGCCAGGAATGGGTACAGTTCGGGTGGTCTCTACTTTGTTTTTGTGAAGGGATTTTGTTATGTGTCACTGCTGCTACCTGTTAGTATCATATATGGCAATAATGTAACAGAACAAAACCTGAAAGCTGAAGAAAGTGTTGCTGTCAGTTGTGCACTTAAAATATTTTTGGAACCAAAATATTTTTCTGTTTGGGCCTTCTTTTGCTGTAAGTCTGTTTTCACACATTTTTTTTTCAGAAAAGGAAATTTGAGATTAAAAGTTGTGATGCAGTTTTGACCAGAGCTGAATATAGTTATGGATTGCTTTAGCCCAGGCTCATGCAGATGTCCATTTTATTTTTCAGTGCCAAAATTCAACAGTTCATTTAAAAGTTGGTTGTCCTTTCTGCATCCATGGATTTTTAGCTCCACCATTCGCCTTCTCCTAACATCCCAGAGAAAAATAAAAGGCTGTGACAGTGATTGCTAGGGGAAAATACCAAGAAGGTTAGGGGGAAAAGAAATCTCATAATAAACAGTAGCACAGTTTCTCCTTGGCACGAGGCAATTCAGAAATAGTTCATGGAATTGAAAAGCATGATTGGGTACAAGTGTATCCCATGAATTGGTATGTATTATTATTTTGCATGTGACTGTAATATTCTGTTCATTGCATTGATGCCCATTTTTTCTGCATATTTGGAAGTGCTTTCCCACATAAAATGAAATAATTTGTTTTAAATAGAGTGCAGATGAAAATACAAAATTTTCATTGTTTGGTTACTGGAACTTTATTGTTGACATTGGTCTGGTTGGTCTTAAAAGAATAATTTAGATAGATTATTCTTATTTTTGTAATGAAATTTTTAAAAATTTGAACCAAATCCATGCATGTTTTAACTGCATTTATTTCAGTCTGCTTTTCCATAATTTGCTTTGGCATATTAAGTGCAGGCAGTGCACTGGGTTTTTATACACTAGACAAATAGGACTCTGCAGGTGTAGGAGAGAAATCATACTGTCCTTATCAGAAATAGTCCTGTGGTGAGCATCATCAAGAAAAGGAAGAAGCCGCTGTGCTAACCTGGAAAATTTTTTTGCTGCAAGCAATGAAAATGAAAGATAGAGAGCACATACCTATCACATCTCTTGTAAAAAAGTGGCAGAAAGTTAGTTAAATGTTTTCTAATAAGCTTTTGGTCATTATCATGTTTCTGAGCACTCAGACATGTATGAGGTGAAAACCTTTCTTTTTTGAGAGCAGGAAAAATTAAACACACAAGAGAGGAGGAGCATGGGTATATTATTTGTCTTCCACTGTCCTCTAACCTTCCCGTATTTCCACTATACTGTACAGTATAGTACATCAATTGTCAATATTGGATTTCCTTAAAAGGTCACTGAAAATGCATTCTGGATTTGAAAAGTAGGTTGTATTAGCTTTGGATGGATGTATTATAATTTTTTTCAGAAATGGTAAGGAGGAGAAAAATATAATCTTCCTATTAATCCTCATGTGAAATATATTATCCTCAGTTGTGGATAAATGGGCAGTCATCAGCTCAGTGCTGCCAAAAAGGCAGAGAGAAATCCATTGATTTAATCTGTTGGTCTGGAACTATTATTTTGGAATTTCCATCTCTTTAACAATTCATTATTTTGTATTTTTCTCCAGTCAAGAACTGATTTCTTCCTCCATTATTCCTGTGTTGTGTCCAGTCATGAAATTTTTCAGAGGCCTCATGTTTTCTTAACTTTTCCTCTATCCCCACTAACTACCTCCACCCTTATCTCTTACACTGTCTGTTTTTCTTTCCCAGCAGTTGCTTTCCCACAAGAACAAATTTCTCTCAGAAGAGCTGCCCCTTTAGCCTGTTACTGGGGGTAGGAGGAGAGGAGGGGTTGGGTGCAGCTGCCCAGGGGTGCTGCAGCACTCTGTGCCCCTCAATTGTGCTCCATTCTGCTCCTGTAAAGCAGAAGGGAGAGGCACAGGCAATGCTGCCCTAATCAGCAGCAGTTCTGGGGTTTCTGCCCAAAAAAAGACACCTGCAGATCTTGGTGAATTTCTGAGAACAGGTTGGTTGGACAGGTGACTCTTTAAATTTTTCTTACTCTGAAAATTATGTTGTAACTGTGGTGTTTCAGTGGAGTGTTAAATCACTTCGCAGTAAGAGATTTCTGCATTTAAATGTCAAATCAAATGGCTCAATCCGCTAAGTGGCAGATGTATTTTAGTCAGCAGCGCTTTTATGAAAAAACACTTTTAAGATTGCTCTTCCTGTCCAAGCTCCCAGCCTGGATGTGGGTGAGGGAACAAGATGCCTTTGGCTTAGAAAAGGGCTTCTGTGGGCTGCAGGAGCAAGGGTGGCCCAAGCCAGGTGTGGGGATGAGCCCCTCGCTGCCTCCCCTAGCCCGAGAGCCGCTGAGCAGTGAACAACAAAAACACCCCTTCAGGGCTAAAGAAAGGATGAAGTTCCTTGTGCCACGAGCAGCAGCTTAATCCTTGCCAGGGGACCTTGTGGATGTGTGAGCTGCAGCATGTGGCCCAGCTTCTGCCTGCCATTAATCAGCCTCTTGGTGCTTCCATACCCTGGCTTTTCACACTTCTGCTCTGGGATGCTGGGCTGCCTATAGGAGAGCAGCATCTTCCAGAGAGCATCCAGCATCAGCTGTTGGGAGCCTGGGTGCTTGCCAGTCTGGCAGTTCTTTTGGCTCTGAAGTGGAGGAAATCAAGAGGAGACAAAAAAAGGAAAAAACCCAACAAAACCAAACATAAATATTTCAGGGGGAAAAAAGTACAGAGAGATGTCTAAGATGAAAATCCAGACAGCTTTAATTATCACTGTGGTTATTTATTTATGTATTTATTTGTGGTCTTACTCATTAGAGCACTGATCCATCACAACTCCCCTCTCAGCACCAGGCACTGAGAGGGGCTGTGGGTGAGGGACTGCAGGTTAGGGGGTGAGAGCTGGTCTGCACCAACCCCCCATGACAAACCAGGGGACTGGACCTGCTGAGGTGCCTCAGCACCTCTGTTTGGTGAAACCCTTTAGGAATGTACTCATGGGGTTTATGTGATAAATGTTTTCAATATTGAGATGTGTAATGCAAGGCACTTTTTTTCCTCTGTAGGGAAAAAAAGGATTTTCTTCCAATTTTCTATGCTTTTGTGCATCTTTCCTCTTTGATGCTCCTAGAAAAATTAACGTGAATTATCTTGTAGTAAAACTATAATTTGCATATTTGTAAGACATACATAAAGTGCTGTCTGGCAATAAGGAATTCCTTTTAAGCAATAGCATTTTGAAAGGGGAAGGAACAACTGTAACCCATCTTTTCTTCCTCATGGTGGTGGTCATGACATGGGGGTTGGCCTTTCTGATGTTGGCAACACCTCTAGGGTAGATGGACTGTCATCCATATTATCAGCTGACACCTGCCACATCCAGAGCCTCACACCTGTTGTGTAGAGGCACCTGAGGAGGTGAGGCAGATACCTGGAGAGGGTTCACTTGCCACTCTGAGCATAGACTTGGCTCCATTACCTCCTTTACTGTAAATTACTGCCTTCTCTCTGGTTGCAGGTGGGGATGCAGGGGGTTGGATACAGGATCTTGGAGGGTTTTTCTCACAGATGTTCCTATTTCTGTCTCAGGAAGGGAAGAGCATGGTTCTAGCAGCTCTTTCTCAGACTCCCTGATGTTCTTTAACCTGTCCACTTCCCCTCAAAGCTCTGCCATCATCTACTTGGCCACACACCTCACACAGGTGTCCTCACTCTGCCAGCTCTGTGGACTAGGAGTGCAATATATCAGCAACAACAAAACCAGCCATGCCTGAAAACAGTGACAAAGGACAACTTCTTGCTGCTGAGATCATCCCTGCCCTGAACTCAGCACTCAGTACTGTGTCTCACCAGCTTATTAATAGAAAATTATTGGCAGAGGAGGTTTTGTAAAGCATATTACAGCAAAAACCACCATAATAAAGATTTTGAACAATATCAATGGGCCACAAATAAAAACCCTAACATGGGTCCCTTCCCCAACACACGCACATACGTACACACACACTAAACACATCTCAGTGTTAGTGAGCCTTGTATTGAAATGACAAAATGCTGTGTTATTTCTGCTTTAAGATTCAATACAGGTCAAGTGACTTGCTGAGTTCAGGCAGTTTCAGGTTTCCACATAACTGTAAACCATCCTGCTTTTAAAAACAAAACTAATCTAGGAGGTGCTTTTTTTGGGGGGTGCTTTTTTTTTCTGTTTGTTTTTTTTTCTAATTTTTTTTCACTACAGTTTCATAACATGTGCTGGAAACACTTTTGCCCTTTCAATACTGACGCTGGTGCTTAATGCTGCTGTCTAACAATAATTTAGCCTTAAAAAAAAAATCAAAACTTTCTGCTGTAATTTCAGAGACTTTAACATGATCATCTGATCTCCAAGGACAGAAAGAGTGATTACTACCACTCCTATCTTAATTAAAAAGATGCTGTGTTTGTGCTGGAAATGACTTCAAAGTTTGAATTAAGATGAAATTATTTCCTTTAATCAAAGTTATAAAACATTTATATTATTAATGTGAATACCTAAAAGGGACAAAAATAAATTTTTTTCCTTGTTCCAAAACTTTGCTGAGGACTGGAGTGTGTTTTGTTTCCCTTATGACTTTTGGTTATTTACAGTATGTAACTCACAGATGCTGTAACATGAGTTCTGCTTTAGCAACACCTCTTAATCTCATGCCACTGCCAGCTGGGAATTTCTACTTATTTTATGTTTTAAGAAAACTTAATTTTGCAGAGGACCTTAGCTCTTGTCTTTATTTTTTCCTTTCAAGGAGACATTTTGACACAATATCTGACATAACATTGAGGTTTTGAGATCCTGAATATTTAGAGGTTCTATCCAGGCCAGAGGGTCTAGAGATGGTTTGGTGGCAGGTGCTGCAGGGGCAGCCCACCGGGCCTCCAAGGAGCCCTCAGGAGTGACAGCTCTTTTGCCTCATCTATCAAGCTCTTTAGCAGCCACTGCAGTTCATTTTTCCCCACATGAGAGTCTTCAGTTGGAAGTTTCTCCGTGCAATTACATGAGCTGTCACACAAACCTGGGCTCTGACTCAGATGGTGTCTGTGTCCCTGCAGTGATGAGTCAGGCGCGTGTCACCTCAGCTCTTTCCTTGTCTGCCTTCTTCATTGCTCTTGCCAGTGACCTACCCCAGCCCTGAGAGTTTGGCAGCTCCCACTATTCCACTGGACACCTGCAAATTCCAGAGAAGCATCCTCTGTGCAGGAGGGGGTGAGGGAAAACTGTGCTGCACATACCACAGGTCCAGCACAACATGGGAAATACTACATTTCTTACCATGATCTTGAAAACTAGAGGCAGTAACACACTTACCTAGCAATTGCAAGCCTGGTAGAAGGGTTCAAATGCTTTTCTTCTGCCAGTGATTAACATGCTGTGGAAAGGTCGGGGGAAAACACTTCTGAGAAACTGTCATTCCAGTTTTAAACAGAGGAGGACTGAGTCATGGGAGAAAGTCTATACACTGTGACAGAATCAGAAATAAAATATCCTGCTGTTTTTCTTCTCAAGTGTTGCTGCTGCCTTCCATCTGCATCTTTTCTACTTTCTGCACTGTTGCAGATTTTCTTGATTTTGTGTTTCTTCGTGTTCTTTAAACTAAAGATGCAAAACTGCTTCATCCCTTCACTTATTACCTCCACTTCTTTCAGGTTCCTTATCTCCCGCCTCATATTAATTGACTCATTCCCTTCTCCAGAGTTTAGCACTATCAAAACTAATTATTATTGTACAGCTGCCTGTACAATAGTAATTGTACAGCCCAATGTTTTGAGCTGAAATTTTGACTTGTTAATAATCATACACCTATACTGATGAGAAAACTAAAATACTTGAAAAGCTGAAGTAAGGTGATTAACTTTTAAATAGATCTCCACTTCATTCCACCCAGATTTTTGAAGACACCATGAAGTCTCAATAGATCATATTTTTTTCAGGCTGCTCAGAGAATTTGTGAGTAAGGACGCCTGTGAAAATGCTTTTGAAGGTGCTGGAGTCTGCTGTCTGCTTTTTAAGCACCACCTCCTAAAGGCACAGGAACAAGCAATTCCAAATAAGAGTCAAGCAGGTGAGGCAGAAGGCCAGCTTGGCTGAGCAGGGATCTTCTTCTGGAGCTAAAGCAAGAAAAAGGAGATGTGTGGCCAAAGTCAGGTGACATGGGAGGGAAACAGAGATACTGCTGTAAGGGAGAAAATTCACACAGCCAAAAAAAACAGAGTTGAAACTGCCAGACTGTGGGGGACAATGAAAGGAGCTTTTTTAAATAGCTCAAGAGCAAAAGGTGGTGCAGACGTAACATTGCCCACTACAGGTGGTCACCTCCCAAAACAGGGACAGAGACAAGGCAGAGGTGTTCAATGCTTTCCTTGCCTCTGTCTTCAACACCGGTGATGGCTAAGGGGGTCCCAGTGCCCTGAGCTGGAGGACTGGGACTGTGAGAGTGATAAACTCCCAGCTGACCCTGAGCCTGTGCAGGTTCTGTTGCTCCAGCTGGCTCCCTACAATTCTANGCAGGTTCTGTTGCTCCAGCTGGATCCCTACAATTCTATGGGGCATGATGGGATTAATCTGAGAACACTCAAAGAGCTGCTGATGTCATCATGAGCCTCTCTCAGTGATTTTTGAACATTCTTGGGAATCCATAGAAGTCTCAGTTGACTGGAAGCTGGTGAACATTGTCCCAGTTTCCAAAAAGGGCAAGAAGGATAACCTGGGAAATTGCAGGCTTGTCAGTCACACCTTTAGTGGTGTCACTGGTAAAATTATGGAGAAAATTA
>VXAZ01005119.1:0-20758 GCA_013399875.1 Gymnorhina tibicen
GGGCTGAGCCACCGCAACAATTTTGCAATTCAGCAGAGCAAGGATTTGACACTTTGGATGAGGATGCTGAAGAAACTGGAACATCAACTGTGGCCCAAGAGATGATATGAGCAGACGTGTTGACACCTAAAGGAAATATTATATATAAATAAAATTTACATTCTCTGGTCAAGATCCTTTTGAAGTACCAAGGCACCTAGTTCCAAAGGCACCTAAGCTACGCTTGGGCCTGCAACTGCCTAAGGTTTGGCATTATTGTGCAAATAAGCATCCCGGACTAAAGGTGAGCCAGTGACGTGCTATTGGGCTGCTAGACAAAAGAAACTTAACTGTACCTGCCTCCTTGCATGCATTTTATATAACAGTTTCTTCTTCATAAAGTAGAGACTTTGGAGAGAGCTGGAACAGGAAGAATTAGACCCATGAAACACAGAAATAATCATTTAAGGCCAAGATAAGAGCAGATCTGCTCGTTTTTCAGTGTTTTCTGTATCTGCTCGTTTTTCAGTGTTTTCTGTGTCTGTTTCCTGCTCTGCATGCATTGGTATCACCTTGGGTGTCTGATTCTTCTCATGCATCACAGAGGAATCCTAAAACCCTAGCTGTGGACTGTGATTTTTCTGGGAGAGACCAGGTGCCCTCAAGGTTATATGTAGCACTGCTATGTGCTGTACAATCAGATGCCCTTTTATGTTTCTGGCTTTTAACTTTCTTGAAGTCATAATAGTAATTAAAATAATAATAATAATANTTTTTCTGGGAGAGACCAGGTGCCCTCAAGGTTATATGTAGCACTGCTATGTGCTGTACAATCAGATGCCCTTTTATGTTTCTGGCTTTTAACTTTCTTGAAGTCATAATAGTAATTAAAATAATAATAGCCAGGTTTTATTAGATGAACTTATATGGCCAGGGAAAAAAAGGCCAGATCCGTAAGTTCTCCCAGCCTCACATATTCCTGGTCTTTATAAATATTGATGAATATATTCTCAGCTATAGTGCATTTTTACCAGGAGATTTGGACTGGATCTAAAAAAAAGACATTTATCATTCTTTTTTAAGCAAGCTGGGCACAGACAGGTTCTCCCCACCACACAGCTTTATCACATTCCTGGATGCTGTAACATATCCCTTCTTATGAGGTCTGATACTGGAGAAAAAGCACTTTGCTTTAACTGTCAGGTATAAAATAGTTAATCCTTCCTACAGAGGCCTTGCATTTCTCCCCAGACTAATTACCATTAACTGAAATATGCTGCAAGGTAACTCACGGTGCAGAAATAACGTACCTGAATGGCCAGGATGTAATTTAGTTACGTCTACAGCAAGTGAGCAATGCTCAACCCCAAGAGCAGCATGCTCCAAATGTACTACACAGTACAAAATAATTCTGTGGGTAGTTTGGATCAAGCTCTGCTTGCATTTGCATCATTTTTGCGATGGTGACATCCTTGCACGAGAACAAGTCAGAGCAGAGTCACGTATCTTCTGTGAGATGATTAGCAATAAACAAACTCAGCCCGTGTATGATCACTGCACTGTCATTCACCAAATGCCTATTAAGAAACATTTGGATTCAGGCCAAGATCTTTGCTTGAATGAAAAATTATCCCCACTGGAATCAAACAAGGCTATTTGACATAAGTACAGAAATCAATTTAGGATCTCTCTCTGCCAAGGGACTCTGGGCCTAAGCCTGCTGCTGTTGAACTCATCAGATAGACAGGGCTGATTATCCTTGTAGGAGATTAAGGACCACTTCTACAGTCCTGCAGAAGGCTTCTCATCAGCATTAAGACCTAAAAATCCTCATAAGTGACTTTCATTCCTGCACAGGCATAAAGTTGCAAGCACTTCTGGTGGTATTTCCAATGCCAGAGGAAAATCCTGCCCTCAGACTTTCAGTCTATGGGGTCATGCTGCAGCTGTATGAAGAGGGTTTATCCTCAGTATGAAATTCTTCTCTTCCACTGTTTCAGTGAGGAGAAATTGCAATTAATATACTTCAATTTCGAAAGAGAAAAAAAGTAATTACAAAAATTATAGTAATTGGGGCATTCAGCTGCACTTCAAAGGATATTCTTTTCTTTAGCATCCTTGCTGAAATGTACTTTCAGATTTCCTAAAGAAATGTCCTCCCCCCATCATTAGTCTTCTTTAAAAATGAATTCTAAACAAATATTATGGCATAAGTATGAAGTCACTGAAATCAAAAGATATAAGACAATGACTCTGTTATATTGAAAAGTCCTTGATCTGAAGGAAAAAACCAGCAAGGGATTACATAAAATTAAATCCATATTGTTGATATTGTAAATGAAAATATATTTGAGCTTTGGACAATGCTCTCAGGCACATGGTGGGATTCTTGGGCTGTGCTGCGCAGGGCCAGGAGTTGGACTCGTGATCCTGATGGGTCCCTTCTGACTCAGGGTATTGTATGGTTCTACTATCTAGGTAAAATTGCAGTCATACCACACAAAGACAAACGAGGACAAAAAGCATGGGCATAGCCACCTGGTCATTAGAAAGGCTGCTGTTACATCTAAAATACATGTAGACTAAGCTCCAGGCAGGCCAAGACAAGTTTAAACTAAGCAAATCTGACAAGTCTTCATCCTGAGGTCTTGCAAAATCAGTACAAATCCTGTGACTAGTTACTAGCAGTAGTTTTTACCTGCAGTAGTTTTATGCTGCAGTACAGTCACTGAGCTGGCCCTGGATTGCTTTAGAACTGCGGGCAGGCTACTGAAGCCCAGAAAAGGCTGTGGGGGCTCAGGTGTACCTACAGCTGTTTGGTAACATAGCAAAAATACTCCAGTATGTAAGAGCATGTGCATCGCATGGCCACGCTCTAAGGGGTCAGTGGAAACAGCAGCCAGCCTTCCTCTCCCAGTGTGCCAATCTCCATACCTTCCACAGCCAGTGAGCCTGGCTTTTCTCACACCCACACACCCAGCTCAAGATGCCTTTGCCTGAGCTCTGCTTAGCCATTCTGACCCACGGCACTCACTGGCTGCTTTCTGCTCCACATCAGGCAGTGGGATCTTCTCTTTGAAACAGAGAATCAAGTAGCCTGGGTTGGAAGGGACCTCAAAGATCAGCTAGTTACAACCCCACTGCCATGGGCAGGGACACCTCCCACTAGACCAGGCTGCTCAGAGCCCCATCCAACCTGGTCTTGAACACTTCCACGGATGGAGCAGCCACAGCTTCTCTGGGAAATCTGTGCCAGGGCCTCACCACCCTCACAGGGAAGGATTTCTTCTTCATATCTAATCTAAACCTACCCTCTGTCAGTTTGAAGCCATTTCCCATTGTCCTGTCACTCCAGACCCTTGTAAATAGTCCCTCTCCATGTCATGGTCCAGCACCTTGGGTACTGCCAGGTGGGTATTCTAGAGGGAGGCACCACCATGGAAAAGCCATGGGCAAAATGCTCCCCAGAGGCTTAGCCCTTGAATCAGGAGGGCATTGCAACTGCATCCTGCTGATCCCATTTTCATAATTGAGAGACAGATCTGCTGGCCCTTAATGCGGATTTTTATGCTAATCCTTCACAAAGACTAAGGCAGTTGCACAAACACTTCAGGAAGATGAGGGCAGGGGAACTGCTCTGCGAGAGATCCCTGGCAGAAGAAAACCTGTGTGTTTCCTTGGCATTTATTTAATTATTATACCTGGAATGTGTTTAAGGACTAATAAGAAATAAACATAGTTATGGGAAGGAGCAGTTGACTGTGAAAATGTTTAAAAGTAATAGACATGGCTTTCCATGGCCTTTTGTGAGATGTAAGTAACATTGTTGAGTCTTCCCGTATCCTCAGAAGATCTATTTAGACTCAGAGTGAGCTCCCTGCAGTTTTATGGGCTCGAAAACCTCATCTCTAAAGCTAGTGAATTACCAGTTAAAAGCAGTAATGGCAACTGCAGCAAGGATGCCATGACAGGTAGTAATAAGACCTTTTGTGTTTAAAGAAGAAAATGAAAAGTGCATTTGCTTTCAAGAAATGGTGATCCTCGTAAGACATTAAGAACAGCTTACCTCAAGCTCCATGTGGAGCAGATGGAAAGAAAAATAATACTTTAGATTTGGGAATGAGTCCCCTGTGGGGCTGGTCTGCTGAAAGATCTAGTTCATTATCTGTGAAAATGTAAATGTTATGTCACCACTACAGGGGAAAAAATGGAGTGAGCTTCTGTTTTAAAAGACAGAGCCTTGCATTTTCTTTAATTTAGCTGCAGTAAAATTAAGCTGCAATCTTAATTCCCTCTTACAAAGTAGTGCTCCAAAATCTAAGTTTTTACCTAAACCACCAGATTATATTTCTGCACTGCTGTTGTGAAAGAAGTCTTCAAAATGTCACCTTGTCTGAACCAATAGACTATCACCGTCCTTAAGCAGCAAATGATTTGAAAAAACAAAGCCTATTTCCAGTTTTACTGATGTTTTTTCACACTGCCGAGGTGCTGTAAAAGTTCCTCAAAGGGCAAGGACATGGCCTGTGCACAGACGATTTCCTGTTTTGACCTCTTCTGTTTTCTGCTGACTTTCCCTCCATCACCTGTGTCTGCTGCAGAACTAAAGCACTGTGCACAATAACAAAGCTGCTTCCAGGGGTCCACAAGAATTTCTTTAGCAAACAGGTATCACCAACCACACCACCGTTAACATTTCCCATACATAAAACATTACTTGAAATAAGATTTGGATGTTCTTGTCTCTTGCTGCAGTTCTTTGCCCCAAAACTATTTACCACAGTCTGCACTTGACCAGCTTCAGGACAAAATAAATGATTGCACTGGTCTGTCTACTCTCGTAACTTATGCTACCAATTAACAGGGCAGTTAAGGGGTCGTTAATGACCGATTTTGAAATGCAATAATCACTTCTCCTGTGCTCTTATTTTTATTCACTGTATTGTGCATAAAATATGTCTATATGAATTTGTACATCATTTTCGCAGGCAATTTTATGTAAATTTATCATTGTAAAGCAGAAATTAACAAATAAAATGTATTGCTATATTAAAATTCAGCTCAGAGTTTCCTGATGACCATTTACTTTAAATTCCTTTCATAATAAGCTTTTTCTCTTTAATTACATGTGATGCTGTTTAGGCAATTAATTTTCTCCAAGAAGGCCATATTCATAAAAGGATGTTTATTATGTCCCCAGCCTGGTGTCGTGCAGAATTGGAGGAAGACGGTGTGAGTGACAACTGCAGTGTTATGCTTACAGGAAAACACTATAAATAGAGCAGCTAAACTTAGGGACACACCTGCTGTGCTCTCAGAATTAAATCCTCACACAAGGTGCTGAGCACCGTGAAGCAGAAAGCTTAGAGATATCACTCGGCGTTAAGGTGATCCATCCACGGCAGAGTGGGGCACGGGTGACAGAAATGCCAGTGTTGCTGCAAAACCCCTGTAATGTGTTATTTCTGAGCATATTGAAACATTGTGTGCAGAACTTTCATGGCATGGACACATGCTGAAAAATAAAAGACCAGAAGATGACTAATGAGCCACACCATCACCTCCAGTGTAAAGTAAGAGGTGCATAAATGTGAATTTCTCCCATAGCACTTCCAAAAGCACCAGCTCTTCCCAAGAGTAGGCTCCCTTGGTAACTTCCAGGGAGGAAATGCCCTCTAAACCAACATTTAAAGCCACTATGTAGATCTTTGGGGGAAAATGCCCATCTAGGTACCTTCAACAGTTCCAATCTTTTTTCCTTGCCCGCCAGTCTTTCAACCAGTGCAGTGCACTCATGCTCTTAACAGGGATTTGTGAGCCTGCCCTTTAGCTAAAAGAAAAACCAATGTCATATACATCCCAGGAACAGGGAATGAAATAAAAATGTCAGGTGGTGTGAAAAAAGCAAGGCTGAAATGTGAAAAACTGGTGAAAGAGAAACATATATTGCCTGCACGATAGCCTCATGTCCATTTGTGGTTTTGTATGTGTTTTATATGATCATAGAATCACAGAATGGCCTGGGCTGGAAGGGACCTCAAAGATCATTTCATTCCAACCTCACTGCCATGGGCAGGGACACCTTCCATTAGACCAGGTTGCTCAGAGCTCCTGGCCTTGAACACTTTCAGGGATGGGGCAGCCACTGCTTCTCTGGGCAACCTGTGCCAGAGCCTCACCACCCTGACAGTAAAGAATTTTTCCTAATCTCTAACCTAAATCTACTCTCTGTCAGTTTGAACCCATTGCCCCTGTCCTGTCACTCCAGGCCCTTGTAAAATGTCTCTCTCCATCTTTCCTGTGGGCTCCCTTCTGGTACGGGAAGGCCACAATCACGTCACCCCAAAGCCTTCTCTTTTCTAGGCTGAACAATCCCCGTTCTCTCAGCCTTTCCTCATAGCAGAGCTGCTCTATCCCTCTGATCACCTTGGTGGCCTCCTCTGGCCTGGCTCCAACAGCTCCATGTCCTTCCATGATGATATTAAGGACAAAGGACCTCAGAAATAAGACAAGAATGGAAAATTTCAGTCACTTAGTCCAACATGCTGCTCTCACAGATATTAATATCATTTCTTCCATGAACTTTAGGAACACCCATCTGAAAGCTGTCTAGATTTCTCATCACACTGCTTCAAGAACCTTATTTTTCCTGATTACTAGGACATTTTGCTAGGTTTCAAGAGGAACTGTGCCAGCTTATATGCATTTGTTTCTATATCCCCACCATTCTTCAGTGTTTGAGCTTTTTCCATCCCATTCATCTGCTCAGTGTACTAAAAAAAGAGCCATAGTATCCCTTCAGGCCTTCCTGCTACGAGCTGAACAGAACAAAAGCTTACCTTCATACTTTTAGAGAAAGGATGGTATAATTAATAGGAAAATAAACACATATTTTTATGTGTTTATAAAATAGGGAAAAATCCCAGTTCTGCCTGGAATAATGACACAACGATTGTTTATTTATCCATCACAGCCAGAGAAGTGGTCCATGAAACACTTCTAGGTCATATAATCAAAGAGGAACAAACCAGAGCGAATGTTAAATGCAGAGTAATATTTTAATCTTATTGTGAGGCTGTGTTTAGTTGTTTCTAGGTGTATGAAAGGGGACTTTTCTGCTAAGTCAGAGGCTAAAAACTTTATGAACCATACAAGATGAGGGGGCTGTGAATGCTTTGTGTAAGTTTTCTCTCAGGATGGAAGCAGGGTTGGGACTTTTCATTTTCAAAAGAAGAGATGGGTACATGTGGTTCTGTATGGAAAACACGGGTTGCCAGCATGTGTGGGGCACACAACAACCACTTCAGTCACAGATTTTGCTCAAGCTTGAGTTACAGCCAATGTAAATGCACTGAGCTCATCACCAGCTCCAAACATTTGCTTTATTTTCTATTATTTTTATTTAAAAAGCACAGAATTTTCAATACCTTATAGTTTTGGTTAGCAAAAAAAAAGAACAGCTGAAAAACATGTCTTGCATCTGCCATAAACAGAGGGTGGCATGCTCCAAATAGCTGATGAATTACAGCATGCAAATATTCCATAAATAATAATGTCAGCTTTCCAAATCTAGTTTTCTTTTCTTCCATTTCCTCTGGTCTTTACCGCAGTAATGGAGGTTGTCACTAGGACCTGTAAATTCGCTCAGGAGCTAAAGAGTGTCTGAGAGTTTTTCAGTATTGATTGGAGGGATGTTATGTGGCAGTCACTAGTATATCAACCCAAACAGCTATTATGCCTTCCATGGGTCCCATGATACCTACCTGGAAGTTTGTGGAGTTCTCATTTCCTAAGATGAAAGAAATTGCATTTAAAAGAAACTCACAAGGGACTTCCAAACTCGAGAAAATAGCACAAGTCAGGCAGCTAAAAAATAAAGCAGGAAAAGGTGGCCGTAAATAAAAAGCTGCGGGCAGACCTGGGTGCTCTGGTGCTCCACTGAGAGCTTCCCAGGGAGAGATAATTTTGCACAGCAGGTCAGAGTTGAAGGAGGAAGACAAGGCGGGTTTCTCAGGCTGTCATCCCATGAGTGTGCACGTGTCATCTTGATTTAAAATTAACATCATTTGGGGAGATTAACTTGTAAGTTACACAGTGCTTTATACTAATCAAAATATGTGAAGAAAATTAACACAAAGTCTTCGGTTCTCCTCAAGGGAGACACTTTTAAGCATTGTTTCCAGTTGATTTAGCCTTTAAATGGGTAAGGTTATAATTGGTAATTAAGCTTGCTGCATTTTGGGCATACAAATGAAGACAAAAAGTGGAGTTGCAGCTTCTGAGGGGAAAATGATAGTAAGCATATGGGAAGCAAATGAGGCTAACATGACACAATTCACAGCTTCATTAACATCAGCATGCAAGTCAGGCAGGCTCCCTTGGACGTTAACACTTCACTTGCTGAACTTCAGCATCAGGTGTTCTGTAACAAACCTAAATAAAGAGGTAAAACCAGAGGTAAACCCCTCATATAAATTTTCCCTTATCGGGACAAGCTTGAAACACAAAATACCCTCAAGCCTCACTCCTGCTCTTAAATGTAAAGATAAGCCAGAATCACACTACTGAGATGGGGGAGAGGGTCGGGAGCTCTCCATAACTTAGAAAACATATCAATCAGGTTTGTGTCTGCTAAAGCTATAAAGCGGCTTTGGATATCACTATTCATTGCATTTTGTACAATAAACCATTTCAGTGTTCTGGATTTGGCCAGATTTTCTATATTAGCACATTGGTTGAGTATCCAACTAATTTGCAGCAAGAAACGGGAAGTTTCTATACATCCAAGTGAGAGAGCATATGGAAAACGGAGAAAAACAGCAACTGAATGGACATGTACCCTTTGGGGCAAAACCCACTGAAATGACTAGGAATCCTTCAACTGAATTAATGCAGTTTTATGTGAGAGAGCTGTATAACTACATGGTAGCACCAAAATTTGGGATACTCATGATAGAAGTCACTTCCAAATAGCAGACTGTGATTTTCACTTTCTTCCAGCTGTATATTACTAGTCCGTCCAGTTATGTTCAAATAGTTGCTTCTGCCTCTATTCAGCTAGGCAGTTCCCTCCAGATTTTGGCATTAATGTCTCTTGGGTGCTTTTTGCAATGCGAGCAGTCAGCAACAGCTGCATTCAGGATCATGCTATGTACAAAACCTGCAGCAATTCAAAAGAGAAACATGCTACCTTGGCCTCTCTTACACTCAGCAATAATTTAATTCTACTTATGAAAGAGATTTCTAAATGCTTAAAATCCAGAAAACCTCTAAGTCAATAGTCTTTCTCTGCTAGGATTTTTATGCCTGGCACAAAAATGTGCCTTTGATAAATATATAAGGAAGGATAGAGAACGAGTGAACCAGGTCTTATAAAAAACACTAACCAGAAATATTAAAAGCTGACAGAGCATTTGGCAGACTTGTGAAATGTTAGTTCTAAATCCTGTATGTCTAATGAATATAAACAGCATCTAAGCAAACCTGCACTGAAAAGCAAGAGAAGTTTCATTCAGACTTCGCTCAAGATTTCATCAAGACGGTTGTTACCTTCGCCTTCAACAAAAGAGTAGCAGTGCTATCTGACACACCTATTCACCAGTTTACTTTGCCAAGAAACATCCTAAGGAATAAATTTCTGACAGCTTCTCATAGCAAGACCATTCCTTATGGCCAGAATACATAATTCCACATTTTTCTTTTCCTTCCCAATGAAGCTGTGCTTTAAGGGGTTTTGATGTGTGGGCAGATGGGAGAGAGAAAGAGTAGCAAAGAGAGATGGCAGGTAGAGTGAGGGAGTCAGAGGAAGAGTTAATGAAAATATCTCCCCTCTGCAGACATCTGTGTCTGCCTTTTGCAGCCAATGTCCTTGGCTGGCAGAAAATTGACTTTCAGTTAGTAGGCATTGCATCACTGTGATGTAAGAGGTGGCCTTGTGGGCTGGAGATAAAGTCAGAAGTTAATAACTGCATTGCCAAAAGATATGTCTGGTCATTTAATGTTTCAAATTACATTCCCGTTTGGGAGGTCACACACTGTTTTGCTGAAGGAGAGCCAGAGCTGCATGCTGGTTACGCACAGCTTGCTCAAGTAGGTCAGCACTGCCGTGCTGCCACTGTGGCGTGCCTGTCCTTTCGCTGCTCTGCTTCACTACACCTTGTGTACTGAAACATGACTTTATGCCTGACACATATTTACAGGTGGAAATCTCCTGGAGTTCCAGACGCTTTTAAGTCTTCTGATAACCATGACAGCCAGTCATTTGCAAACTTGTATCCTCTTCTCAGTGTTATGACTCGTATCATAGTAACATGGAGTATTGCTAAGCTTCTGTTGCATGCATCCAAAAATATTTTGCCTTTTAAGCTGTTGCACAGAAGAAGGTAGAATCATTCAAAGTACATGGAAAATTAGCAATGATTTGGGATGATGATAAATACCTTTATGCAAGTCATTGATCCCAAGATGCCAAGTCGGAAATGCATGAAAAATACAAAAATTGGTGTGCTGACAATTATGTGGTGAATTGACTGAACACACTGGCCTTATTTACCTGATCTTTAATGTCATAAGTCTCCTATTCATCACATCGTGTATTTTGCAAATTTGCTACTGCAGGTATTTTGCTATTGAGGGAGCTCTTTAGGCTGCTTGTGTACATGAACGGGCTGCCCTGGCTTGAAAACTAAACAAATAAACCAACCGAGGATGATGAGGATGTCTAGGCTGAAAAAAATTGAACAAATTATTACTGCAGGCATTCCCTTACATAGACACCTGTATATGTATACGTATTTTTTAATTAAGTCTCTACCCATTTTAAAATGTTCTGTATTGTTTTAAAAACTATCTACACATCATCCAAGATGAAGACATTTTGGGGAATGAGGATTTGTTTTTTTCCCGGGAATTATGAAGCAGACAGAAAATTAATATAGTAGGTGCTGAGAGAATGAACAGTACTAGGATAATAGCTGATGTCTACATTGAATAATAACATTTACATAAATATACTTTTGTTTCCCCTAACATCATTATATAGCTATCAGAATAATATCAAGCTAATACTGATAATCAATAGAATTGGATCACTATTTCTTCTTCATTAGCCTGGACTCCGTGCAAGCATTGCTATCAAGGGATATAAACATTGCTAAATTAAAATGGTACATGACACACTCACCCATTCTGCTGAAATGGCCTTTGGCACAGGGTAATGAAAAATGCCGCTCCTCAACCTCTGTTAATAGTTTTTAGATCTTTCTCCAATTTTAGCCTTATTTGGCAGTGAGACAAAAGTCCCAGTATTTTTTTGCGAATTTAATGGAAGTGGGCACATAGGGTGGAGAGATCTTGACAGCATCTACACGGGAAAAGTGTGCAGTGTGAGTGTATAAAATATTCATTGAGTACTAAAGTTGTGTGAAGAGAAAGATGTTTTTAATGTCTCAGCTCAAAGACAATCTCCCATACCTTCATTTCTTCCTACACACCCGAGTTTACTCACAAGGTACAGATCTGTAGGAAATTTCATTAGTACCAATGCTCAGAGGACTCTATGCTAATTCCATTCTCTGGGTATTTCCATATGAATGAAGTTCAGTGTGTGGTTTGGCAGTAAAGATGGCAGTTAGCAATCCATCTTTGGTCCAGCTACAGAAGCAAATACCTTAAGAGAATTGATAAAAAATATAATAATTTTTAACAAGCAGAATGCTGTTATATGAATTAAGATATTTTAGGGTTAAAAAAGAAACAGACATAATGCTCATTAAATGGAACCAGCAGGCATCTGATTTGAAATGGGATTAGTTCCCCAATCCCGCTGTGCTGTTTTCATGTACATGGATGGATTAACAAAACAGGTTGGGTTTGTTTTTTTTTTCTTTTTCCCTTATTTCAGATCAGGACTATCAGCCACTACTTTTTCTTGACTTTGCAGACTAAAACTTTTAATGACTCCATCAATGGAAACTAGGCCACTGTCAGTAATGAGCCTAATACTAACTGGCACTCTTTGGAGATTAAGGCTCGGCCGGCACATACAGTGATGTGTCATTTTAATTTTAATTAAGTAAAAAGACACAACTAAACACAGCCTTTGCTTCTCATTAAGTTTATTAGAGACAACATGTATGTTGAGCAGCTGCGGGGGGTACCACCTGTGTTTTTCAGAGGCTGATAAATGGAATCAATAAGATAGTCAGGAGCCTGGTATGTCCAGGGATGGGGTCAGGAAATCCAACAACCAATGGTTTGTTGAGCCTGGTGAGGGATGTGAAAGGCAGCAAGAGCTCCTACAGGTGCATCAGCAGCAAAAAGAGGACCAGGAAAAATGTGAGCTCACTACTTAACAGGGCAAGGGATCTGGTGACACAGGACATGGAAAAAGTCATGGTATGGGATGCCTTTGATTACCAGTAAAAACCAGCCTGAGGAAATCCCAGGCCCACGAGAAGACCTGGGACCTAGTGGAAAAGTCTGGAGCAAGGAAGGCTCAACCCTCATCGGGGGAGAACCGGTTAGAGAGCATATAAAGGACCTGGACATACCCAAAGCCCTGACACCTGATGGGACCCACCTATGAGTGCTGAGGGAGATGGATAATGTCACTGTGAGGCCACTCTCCATCCTGTTTGAAGGGCTGTGGCAGCCAGGAGGGGTTTCTGAGGACTGGAGGAAAGCAAACATCACCCCTGTCTTCAAGAAGGGCCATAAGGTGCATGAAGAACTAGAGGCTGGTCAGCTTCCCCTTGATCCCCAGGAAGAGGATGCGGCATGTAATCCTGGAAATCATTTCCAAACACATGAAAGACAAGAAGGTAACTAGGACCAGCAAGGATTTATGAAAGGAAAATCATGCCTCATGACCTGAAAGCCTTCTTCCATAAAATAACTAGTTCGGAGGATGAGGTACAAGCAGTGGCGTTCTTTATCTTGACTTTAACAAGGCTTTCAGCACTGTCTCTGATAACCTCATAGAGAAACTGGTGACATATGGACTAGATAAAAAAAAGTATGTGAGGTGGACTGAAAACTGATGGAACTGGGCTCAAAAAGCTGTGACCAGCAGCAGTTAGTTCAGCTGCAAACCAGTCCCTGACGGTGCAGCCTAGGGGCTGATGCAGAGCCAAGACTGTTTAACATTTTCAATAGCCACCCGGATGATGGGACAGTGTGTCTCCAGCCAGTCTGCTGTTGGCACGAAACTGGGAGGGGTGTGCTGCCCTTCAGATGGTCCTTGACAGGCTGGAGAAATGAGCTGGTGGGAACCTCACGAAGTTCGACACAGAAGTGCAAAGTCCTGAACCCCAGGAGGAATAACCCCATGCACCAGGACAAGCTGGAACCAACCGGCTGGAAAATAGCTTTGCAGAAGAGGAGCTGAGGTCTCTGGTGGGCGAGACGTGGGACATAATCCAGCAGAGTGCCCTTGCTCTATAGAAGGCCAACAGCCTCCTGAGCTGGATTAAGCAGAGTGTTGCCAGCAGGTCAAGGGAGGCAATCCTTCCCCTCTGCTCAGCCCTGCTGAGAATATGAACACCCTGCAGGGCTGGGCCACGCGCTGGCCTCTCACTGCAAGAGAGGTGTACTGTCACTGAAGACAGCCAGTGAGTGCCACAGTGACTGAAGGCATTTGTCCTACAGGGAGACACACAGAGCTGAGAGTGTCCAGCCTGGAGCAGAGAAGACTCAGAGGGATCTCTTCCGTGTGTAAAAAGACCTGATGAGGGGAATAAAGAGGGGGGATCCAGGCTGTTCATAGTGGTATCTATCAACAAGACAAGAGGCAATGGGTACTAAGTGAAATATGGGAAATTTCACTGAAACATAAGGAAAACCTGTTTACTGTGAGGGTGGTTGGACACTGGCACAGGGTGCCCAGAGAGGCCAAGGAGTCTGCAGCCTTGAAGGTACTGAAAACCCAGGCAGACACAGCCCTGAGCAACCTGCTCTGGCTGAGCTGCTCTGGACAGGGGTTGGGCCAGGCAATTTCCTGAGGTACCTTCCTGGCTCAGCCAGTCCCCAGCTGCGTGTGTGATTAGAAATATTGCAGAGTGTGTCATGCCCAGGTGATTCTAAAATTGACAGCCCACATTCTCCCTCATTTTTCATTTTCTCCAATGTTTAGGCATCTAGGCTGGATTAGTAATGGTCTCTTTTAACACTGTGGTATGGCACTAACTCTTCCTCCTGCTGATGCAGGCAGTTTCTGGATGTACAGCTGGTGCAAACACACCCAAACATACCCACCAGAGCTGGAAGGCAGGACTAAGCTAAGAACCTGGACACAGGGATGCCAACAGCCATGCTACAGTGAAACTGTCTCCTCGTAAACACACAGGAAAAGCCTTTGCAACAGGGAACCTCAGTGGCCAGAGTATTATGGTGAGTTCACCATCCACACAAGTGCAAATTCATATTGCTGCAAAGTGCTGCTTGCTTCTTCAAGTACATCACCTCTGATGCCTTATTGACTCTTTTTGCTGAAGCAGTAACTTTTAAACGTGTATATGTGTGTATAAACACATAAACAGTGACAGCAACAGGAGGCATAAGTAGCAGCAGTGTCACTGCTTAAATGAGGATGACTGTGTTGCAGCAGTAACTGGAGTTAGTGTTGCAGTGAAAATTCAAGCACTTCAAGTGGGTATGTGTTCCTTGAGGCAAGCCTTACCATCACAGAGGAATCCTACCAACTGGAGGATTATTAGCACCAAAATACAGAGGATACAGAAGAAATAATTCAAACAATGTCATTGAAAGAGAAGGTGGTGCTCGTTTTTGACAGTCTTCACTAAAGGCTTTTAGTTTGTCGCACAATTTTACACAGGCATCTGATTTTTCCTTTTTTTTTTAATCTATTGAATTTTTACTCTGGGAAATAAATGGGGGAAGGAACCATATAATGGATCAGCCCCTTCTGATATCCTGTTAAAGAACAGTTTAGGATTAAAAAGAAATTGTGAGTTCAGTAGTACGAGGATGCTGCTTTCTTTGCATTTGCTGCTACAGAAGACTGTGGTATGAGGACAGCATATTCTGTATTTCAATAGCACAACTGATGCTGCCAGTTCTCTAGGAAAGTATAGAGCATTTGCCAAGATACTGAAACACCAACATGCTTCAGAAGCCACTCCTTAATCTGTGTAGTAGATAGCGATACGCATCTCTCTGCTCTCTCAGACAGGTAACTACCTTATTGTGTCCTTTCCACGTTGATATTTCAACATGTGGAAAGCCATTAAAGACCACAGAACTGTCCCAATGCTGTAGGTGTATATGGAGGTTTCATAACTCTGTGTTGCTGTTGTTACAATATATTATTACAAAGATTCTCCTTATCAAAAATCAGGGCTTTCTGTGCTAGTCAAGTGGCCTTCACATTCAAGGAGCCAGTGGCACTTTGGCTCTTCCCAAAATTTCTCACGTAGTATTATTTACCGATTAGCCAAAACTTTCATAAAACTTTTACTCAAGCAACATGAGACTAGCAGACTACTTAAGATGATTTTCAGAAGACCACAGTTCGATGGCCTTAAGGCTTGTTAAGAACTGCATTAGTGTTTGTAATAAAACGAAGACTAGAATTTGTAGGTCGCAAAAATAGGAGGAGTAGAACTGGCGAAGAGAACGGTACAGAGCACAATGACTGCATTTTACATGTTCAGCTCTGGGCAACAGTGCAGAAATAAGTCCTGGGTGAGATAACAGCATGAACTAATTCCTTTGAAGTTTGTGAGGAACTTCCAGCGAAGGAGGAGGTACTTTGTGAACAGGCCAGGGGTGGCTGTGTGAGAAATAACTAATGAGACAGTGAAGACAAGTGTTACTGACAGAGAGCCATGAGGGCTGTGCTCAACCGACAATAACGCTGAGTCATTGCGGAGTCAATTGATCAGAAACTTTGAAGAGGACAATGAGCTTGCCTTTCATGCTGATGAACCAGAAAGTCAGAAGAGAGACATAGACATTATGTCAGCAAGGAAGATAATCCTCACAGGGCAATTCTGAATGAGCTTTCGGAGAACACAGTGGAAGTCACACAGAGAAGCTGGTAATAGCTGAGGTGTGAAGTGACAGGGGCACTGGGACAGTCAACAAGGCTGAATCTCTTAACTGACATGTGGGAAGAAACAAGATACTATAGGCATGTTGCTCATGTATAGCTCCACAGAGACTGCAAGCAGCATTCAATTTAAAGACCTAAATGGCTGGAAGGGCAGTGAGGCATTTACGGTACAAACAGGGAGGAAGAGAGGTTTGTGACAGAAGAAAAACAGGACCTGAATGCACTGTGCCAAGGATAAGCTGTGGTAGCTGCCCTCAAGAAGGTGGCAAAAAGGTACCGATTTTAACTGGGTGTGAAAAAAACAGGCCAGCAACAGAGAGGAAGAGCTGTGAATCACCACAGTAAGATCTGAGTCAACACCAAATTCATGGATAAGAGACCCAGAGACAGGGCTCACAGCCACAGAGACTTCAGGGGATGTATTACAGATCCTGATTAAAAGCTGATTAACAAGAATCAGCTGCTTTAAGAGAAATAGCCAGGAATTAGAAGGCATGCTGGACAAAACACAAAAGCCAATACGAAATCTTGATTTTGGAAATGATGGAATGACTTGCATTGTCAGATGATACTGAGAGGTCAAGGGAGATTCAGGTGGAATTGGAGGCCTGAGATTTGGGCAGGAGGAAGGCGTACTCAGCTTGGGACAGCACTTTCTGTGACTTGCACACATCCACAATTTTGTGCATTGTTGTGATGATCAAGAAGGAAAATGAAACTGTGCCAGAAACAAGGCTGTGGCAGTGGACAACGCATTCCATTAACCTCAGAAAAAGAAGTGTAAAGAGCTTTAAAGAGCATTGTTGATCATTAAAGGGGCAAGAGGCATTGTAAATGATATTTAAATCTATGGATGAAAAAGGAATGCATAAACACCACTTAGAAATTAAGTGCTATTTCATCATTACAATTAATCTATGAGATCTTGCTCGGATTAGGAAATCCTGTGTTCTTCTGAATAGAAAATCAGGATAAACTAGTTACTAGAAAGTCTTTTACCAGAGTGTGAAGGCATAGAAGTCACTCCCCTCTGTCTCTTATTCATGACTTGTTTGAATACCCACATACTCATCTATCATGTCTCTGATCCACTGTAGCCAGCAACATGCTACAAGCCTTTGTTTAGAAGACACAAATTATTGCTCCACCCTTGTGTGCTGTGACTCGTGTAATTTTAGGTTGGCTCAGCTTCCCTCATTGTGTGGCCTATTAGATGAGTGGCAGATTTGTTCTTCTAACCTCAAAAAATACAGGACATGACTTTCCAAGGAATATTTTTTCACACTAGCCTGGTATTTAATTTCAGAGGCCAGTCATGAAGCCAAAAACCAATGAGTAACCTATCCTTTCTTCACTGCTTTGCTGAGATGACATCTGTGAATCAGAACAATGGTATTATGGTAAGCGTTTGAAATTTTCCTTTGCCGTGTCTCTTCAAGTCCAGTGCTGAGTTCACTGAGTGTTCTGAACAGCCCTCTATCTTCTGCCACTCATTAATGAACAAAACTAAACTTCCACAGGAGGACATCTTAAGGAAGGCATGCAGTTCAGTGAGCTCGAGAAGAAAGAGAAGAGATAAGAGAGAAAGTCTGGTGGTATGCCACAGCACAGACAAAGTGTGTGGTGTCACATGGCAGAACAGGAGGGACATGGAGGAAAGGGACAGGAGAAAAACAGTCACAAGGAGAAAAAGAGAAAACCAGAAAAAGGCAGGAGAAGAAAGACTTGGGCTCTCTTTACCCAGGTATTCAGGCAGCTGGCTTAAATTGACTCTACTACCGCTCTCCTGAGGGTCTGGGCAGACATGCACGAAACTGGACAGGAACCTGACTGATGCTGGTTACTTTTCAGCACATATCCCTACAAAAAAAACCTAAAAAACCAGGGTAGAAAATGGGTAAAAGCAGGGAATACTTCAGCTGGCCCTGCTGCAAAAAAGAGGATCATGAGATCATGGCCTGGAGGGAAGATGAAGCAAAGGGACTGGATAAAGGAACAGAAGGACTAGAAGCAAGAGATAAAACTAGTGGTTACATCAAGTTTGATGCAATTTCAGGCTTATGAAAGGTCAGTCGCATTCCCACCCCAAAAACCTTTACACCAAATCTAGCAGTGGTATATATAGCTGAATACACAGACATTTCAATGAGCTGATGAAGAAAGGCTTTGATTTTTCTTTTTAATTTTGTTTTCTTCTCTTTTGTATCACCTCAGTGACTCATTTCACTTTGCAGCAGCCATAGGATCACCAGATCCAACACAAAGGAAATGGCAGGAACTGGGAATGTGGAACTACCTCTTTTCAATTAGGTTTTATGCCACACACTAAGGGGGCAAAGACCAGTCAATAAGGATTTTAAATAGGACATTATAGTAAAGGTTGCACACTAAACGAAGTTGAAAGAGGACTGGGAGAACAAGAAGAGATAAGAGGTCACAAAAGAGAGGAGTGGGTACAGGATAGGGGGTACAGCAAATCATTCCTATCTATACTTGTCTTCCAGGGGTGAAAGATAAAATAAACCAGTAAGGGTTAGAGAACACAAGAACAAAAGATCTGTAAAAAAATCAGACAGCAACAAGTAAAGAAACTAGGAAAAAAATCCACCAGAATACAAAAAAAAAAAAGGCAAAACAGAAGAGCTGAAGAAAATGCATGTGTTTATTAACTGCAGACAGAAATGCCTGAGGAACATGAAGATCCACCAGAGTGCCTGGAAAAGCCACAGTCGCCTGACCTACCGAGGGGAAAAATATCCCCAAGCCCAGGGGAGAGCAGAAGGGAGAGAGCAGAGAGGGCAGACAAAAAAGTCAGGCTGATTTCAATATGTTACTTTTTAATTTTCAGGGAGGCAGACCTACTTCATCTAGTCTGAGTTTCACATTCAAAAGTTTTACAAACTTTTCTCATTTATTGAGTCTCTTTTAATATACAAACCTACACAGATATTTCCATTTGGGCAGTGTCAATATTATTCGTGGTCTCCACTGGGGATCTCCACTGCAGTATTTTGCCCCACCTCCCCCTGGACTCCTGTTTAACACTGTATTTTTCAGTACAAATGCCTTCTAGCTTTACAACTCCTAAATCTTCGCTCAGGAAACTGGAATTAAGTATGTCTATAAAATGCTGCCACAAGCTTTCATTTCCAACATTTTAATATTTGGAGGGAAGACCCTGAGGAAGATCAAGCCATGATTTTATGATACAGGGTTCAGAGTACTCATTTTCATCTATGCATTACCCCTTCAGCTGCCTTCCCCCAGTGCTTATAGGGCTGCACTGTGAACCACAGTGAATCAGCCAGCGGTAGAATTAACTCTCTTCCTTTAAATCAGCAGTCCAGTCCCTTGTGTCACCTCACAAACACAGAAACAGAGAGAGAACACAGTGTGGGAACACGACCAAGCAGCTGGGGGAAGGTGAAGCAGTGGGAATTGCTGAAACATGATCACTGCCAAAGCCTCCCTGTTAAGAAAATGCAAACTCAGTAGGGAAAAAGAAGCATAGAAAGACAGAACAGATTTGTTTCCTACTAAAATGATTTTCCAATGTAAGTAAACTGTTAGCTAGAATTACATGCACTGATAAACCAAGGGAGGAAATACAAATGTGTATGAATACGTAGAAACCACACCATGGGCAGCAGCTACAATTGCACAATCTTCACCTTGGTATTTGCTGGCTTTTTTCAGAAATTTGCACCTGAAACATTAGTTCTCCTTCACTATTCTTACTGCAATGACCTCTATATATTAGAGCAATATTTGACAAGAAAAGCAGCTCAGTTACCAAGAGCCATACTGTCTCCCACATGTCATTTATTAACAAGATTCATGACTTTTTTGCCCTTGAATTTCACAGCAGCTGCTGCTGCACTGTAGCGATGAGCTGTTGAGACTCAATAGACATCAGATTCTGGAGGAGAAAATACTTCAATAATTATAGATTTTATAAAGCTCTACCATCATTTGTCCAGTCTCTCCTTTCTGTTTCTAAATCTTCCACCCTGGGCTGATGTGCCTTTTTGTGTCTTAGTACTTCTTCTGCAATGAAGTCAAGGTGCTGCTTCTTTGCTACCCTTCATATATATCAAAAAAGCAGATGACAAGGGGAGAAGGAAATGCAGCCTCTCTCCCAGATCCAGTTCTCAGCTTGTGGCAGAAACAATTTGAGGAAGATTCCAACGAGTTCTGTGATGAAATACACTCCATCATCCTCCAACAGAAGCAAATCTAAAGTCAACTTGCTGCCTAAGAGCAGTAAAGGATGGCATTCCGGCACAGTGTGGGATTTCTTTTCTTCAGAAAATCAAAGAAGCATAGAATGGCCTGGGTTGGAAGGGACCTTAAAGATATTCTAGTTCCAACCACGGCAGGGACACCTTCCACTAGACCAGGTTGTTCAAATGCCAATCCAAACTGGCCTTGAGCACTTCCAGGGATGGGGCAGCCACAACTTCTTTGGACAACCTGTTCCAGTGCCTCACCACTCTCACTGTAAAAAATTTTTTCTAATATCTAATCTAAACCTACTCTGTCAGTTTGAAGCCATTCCCCCTTGTCCTGTCACTCCAGGCCCTTGTAAAATGTCTCTCTCCAGCTTTCTTGCGGGCTCCCTTCAGGTACTGGAAGGCCACAATTAGGTCACCCCAGAGCCTTCTCTTTCCCAGGCTGAACAATCCCAATTCTCTCAGCCTTTCCTCA
>VXAZ01005119.1:20773-55543 GCA_013399875.1 Gymnorhina tibicen
GCTCTGGGTCTGTTCATCCCCAGCCTGGATTGGTACCAGGGGCTGCCCTGACCCAGGTGCAGCGCCTTGGACTTGGTCTTGTCAGACATCATGAGATTCCCATGGGCCACTTCCTGAGCTTGTCCAGATCCCTCTAGATGGCATCCCGTGCATTTGTCTTTTTTTGATAAAATCATAGAAAATACCCCAAGAAAACACAATGAAAGAAACAATCAAAACTGCAGAGATGTGTTTCAACACAGGAGCTTCTGGAAGATTACTTAGCTCTCCCATAAATAAACCCACTTTGATATGTAGGAATGTGCTGTACGTAATTTCCGTCCATTGTGGAAATTCCCCAGACGATACGATCGACCTCTTCCCGGTGGTGCCAACCAACAGAAAAAGAGGCAACGGGGAAAAACTGACGCCCAGGAAGTTCCACCTAAATTTGAGGAAGAACTTCACTGTGCAAGTGAATACACGCTGGAACAGGTTGCCCAGAGAGGGCGTGGAGTCTCCCTCACTGGAGGTATTCCAGAGCGGTCTGGATGCAATCCTGTGCCATGTGCTCTGGGATGACCCCGCTTTGGCAGGGAGGTGTGACCAGATGACCCACTGTGGTCCCTTCAGACCGTACCCAGGATCTGTGATTCTGTGACCGGTTGCGGCTTCATCTTCGGAGCGCCAGCAGAGCCCTGGCCGGCTTTTCATATCGTTTCCTGAACGGAATCGATATTCCATCACCGTACACTTTTCTTTAGCCCCTACCGCTAACAAAACCTAGTCGCCCCAGACGCCGGGGGTTGCTGTGCGCTCCGCATCACTGCTCTCACCAGGTGCCAGCGCGCTCCGGGTGAGTCACCGCGGGCAGCCCCAGTCGCGACAGGAGCAGCGCCGCGACACCGCCCGCCCGCGCGCCCGCCTTCCCCGCGCGCACACCCCGCCCGCGCGGGGCAGACCAACTGCTGCGGGGGGAGCGCGGCCGCTCGCCGCCGCCCTGCCCGCTCGGAGGGCCGGGAAAACNCTGGGATTCGGGGTCGGATTAGGGGTAGGGGATGGGGCAGAGCCGGGGATATCGCGGTACTGGCGGTGGCGGGGCGTCCGCGCCGCTGGCGCGCGGAGGGAGGGACGGACGGATGGAGGGGGCAGCGATGATGGAGCTGGTGATGGAGTTGCGGGGGAGCAGGACTGGATGGGACGGGGCAGCCTCCGGGCGAGGGAAGGGGGAAGTCTCAGTCCGTGCCGGCCCCGCTGTGCGGCCTGGCCTCTGTTTCTCTAAAGGGAAAACTTTGCCGGGACGCTCCCGCCCTCGTTCCGCCCCTGCCCTCCCCCTCCGCGGGCGCGGAGCTGCGCCCGGGTGGCTCCCGGAATAACCCTCCCGTCCCTTGTCGCCGCCGTCCCCCTCCCCAGGGCACTATGAACGAGGAGCAGTTCGTGAGCATCGACTTGGACGATGACAACATCTGCAGCGTTTGCAAGCTGGGCACCGAGAAAGAAACGCTCTCCTTCTGCCACGTCTGTTTCGAGCTGAACATCGAAGGTAAGGTGGGAGCAGGAGCCATCCCGGGCCAGCCCGGCCGGGGGCTGAACGCAGAGCCGGCTCCTCTGAAAGCTTCCATCGAGTCGCAGGTTTGGAAACGTGTGTTCTGTAGAAAGTTTTGAACCAGTTTGTTTTCTAGCTCGTTTCCGGTAAAGGTGGGTGCTGCTCTCCAGATGTGAAGGTGAGCCCCCCTTTCCAGAGCCTCTGAAATGCCCTGGTGCTTATTCCATCTGCTGGCATTAGACCTCTGATGTTGAGCTCGGGATCTGAATTATGTTCTGCCTGTATTCGGCGGGTTTGCTCAATAATTAGAGGGGGTCTATGTATAAAGAAAGCTTAAATCGCAAATTTTAAAGCATAATATTTGGGGTTTTTGGAAGCAGATCACTTTGCTTTCACTAGAAGTACTCCGGGGATCTTTTTGTATTCATAAAATGTTGGTATGTGTAATATGATAAAATGAGGTTCATTATCAAAGCTTCCTAAAGTTTGCAAATTGTAAAGTAGGATTTTTGGCCATCTTTTAAAAGACTAATCTTGTAAAACCATTTTGACCTCCAGAATAGTATTTTTAAAAATTTTAAACCTATTTTGGTAAAGAATTTACCCATCTTGTTGCTTTTCTTCATGCATGAATGAGCAGTAGATTATCGTTGTTCCTTTTTTAAGTCAAATTTCTTGGCTTTGGAGCAACAAAGTAATTTCTTCCACTTACAGAGAGTGGTCTTTGCCAATTATGTGTGGCTATGACTACCTAGAGTAATTTATGTTGACATGAGGCAATTGAATATGAAGATCTCAACAGTGTTATGTGATTAGTCCCATTTCTTGATAATGGATAGTAGACTTTTGTTGCTAGTAGAGGCAGTGAATTTTAATTTGAACAATACTTTGATATTTCAGTAGTAATTGCCATGTTTTATGCTTTTGTTTAGAAGAGACATGCCTCTGTACTTGCACTTTTTGTTAAAACTCAAGAGCAGCTGTCTAACCTAAGGCAACCTGCCAGTCTGTTTGAGTTTTCTTACTGCTTTTAGACTTCTCAATATGGAGAGAGGATGTTTCTCTCTCTAGGCTTTAAAAACATACTGACACAATGAGAATTAAGTACTTCCATTACATTACTAATCTAGTTTTGTTTTGAAAGTGTTGAAAGTGATAGAACACATTAAAAAATTGCTGGATGGTTCCTGTGCTCTGTTGTTTGAGATAAGCTGTGGATTTGTCAAAGCTGCTTGTTATGACTGTGACTTTACAAAATGATCGTGTGTTTTAAGTGGAATAGGTTGGGGTTTTTTGGCTCTAAATAGCCTTGATATTAGGAAAGACTTAATCTGTGCAAAGCAGACTACTTTGCATAATCTTCTAAATTTTCAGTTAATTTTAAAAGGAGGCTACTTGGACTAGAATAGTGATGAAAGCTCCCCTGAAGTTACATGGGCCATTGCAATTCTTTTATTTTGCATAATAAAAGTATACATATCTTTGATCATTGTAGCATCGAAATGCCTCAATTTCTGATAGTCTGTTTTTTGTGTGCCACTTTGAAAAGATGTACTGTTACTGCTCATAGGGAGGGGAGGCTTAAAGGTGGCAGAGGCTGTGTCAGTGACTTTTTATAGAGTCATTATAAGACTTTTTAGCTGAACTACTGCACGAGTCAGCTCTTCACCATACCTATGGTCATGCTCTTCCTACTTTTGACATATCTCTGCATTCCTGTACTTTTTGTGACAAAGACTGATTTTTGTATGTCTAAAATAAGTCTTTTGGCAACCTTGGGTACAGCATGAATTGGATAATTCACTAAAGCCCAGTGTTGTACTGGATGTTTCCATACTGACCTCCTGGTTGTGTTTTAATGGAGTTCAGATGAATTATAACGTGTTGAACAGAATCAGCTGCAAGTTGCATCAACTCTTGTAGATGTGTTATCCTACACTTCCAAATAAGTGTCGATCTCACTGATAGTTTGTCTTTTTATTTAGCATCATATTTTAAACTGCCAGCAATTAAAACCCGTGCATATATTAAGTATTTCAAGAAGTGAACTAGGCAATTCTAAAAAGATATTCATGCAACAGCTAGGACAGGCTTGCTCATTTTTGGTGTTGTTGTGCATGTGGAACTGCTCCCTCAGAGAAGCAGGAAATAGCTGCTATTGGAGAGCGGGCAGGCTATTAGTCACAGCTCAGCATCTTGCAGGATGCTTGAGTACTCCCACTGTTTGCAGCACCCTGTTAACTTCCATGTGTTAAGTGCTGTCTGATTTAATTGGAATGTATGGCGCCTCTTCCATTTTTCCTGACCGTGCAGTCTGCACTAGGAGCTGGGTCAGGATAGAAAGGAGCATTGCAGATGGATGTGCAAGGGCAAGCAGTGGGCTTGGCAGTCTTGGGTTTGCAGTCGGACTCAATGATCTTAAAGGTCTTTTCTGACCTAAATACTTCTGATTTGTGAGTCTAGGTATGAAATTCTGGAAGCAGGTTTCCCAGTTTTTTTTTAGCAGGGCGTCATATTCTAATGCTTTAACAAAACTGATGAGGACAATTCTGTTTCCCCTCATGCCAGCAGCATGTGACTGCTTAAAGATGGGTATGGCAAATCCATGCACTGGGAACTGATGCAGCTGAACCCACCTTGAAGCAGACTTTCTCAAGTGTATATGAACAAAACACTACAGAAATATAATTTACTTAGCTGCACTTATTTACAGTGTAATCTAGTGATGGTGAATCTTTGTGTCTGCTGGCATGTGTGAGTTCAGCAGCTGTACAGGTTAGCCTGTGTCTCGGTGGTGATGTTGTTGATTGGCTTGGGTCAGTAAGAGGAGGAATTAGAAATGGATGACTTGGAGACCATCCGCATCTGCAATAATGACTTGTGTCTGGATGAATGTGGTGGCATGGCTCGGCCCTTGCTTTCCTGACATTGGGGTGTTTATTTGTAACCTTTATTATGTTTGGACAGTAGCTTGGTTACGTTACATAATTGGGGGGGAAAAGTGTAGTTTTTCTTATAGTTCTTTATAGAGAATACTGCTACACTGAAAGCTTAATCTGTGGTCCGTCTTGGTTAAATAACTGTTGAATTTCTGAATAAGGAAGCCAGTTACTGTGTCATAAAACCTTTGGTTTTTTTTATCAGATATCAGGTCTCCATCATGATTTTTTAATCATAGATTTTTAGTCTTTTAGTGAAATAAAATGAGCTTAGCCTAAACTGTGATTATGCTTCTTTACTAAGTTCAGTTAATTCACAGAAACTGCTGGTTTGCGTGTAATTGGGAGATCAGCTGTGCTGTCCGTCCCAGAATTTATTCTGGAGTGATATATATGGATTATAGGATCTATTTCTCTGAAGCTGACTGAAAGAGTGGTAACAAGGGGAGAAGAAAAGAGAACACGGGCACTGGGATAACTAAAGCCAATATGCAGGTTTAAACTTAACCCTATTAAATGTCATCAGGCTTTCTTGAACAAGGCAAGAGCAACACGCTCAGGACAGTTTAGTAGTTCTGGTCCTCAGTCTAAAAGGGGTGGGAGCAATGTTTCCTTTTTCCTGTTGCACTGGCTCATCCGGCTCACTTAGAGCATTCACACTCAGGGAAGCTGAGTGGACTGAGCTACACATAAATACTTCTGTTGCCAAAGTAGCTTTTATATCTGAAGGATCGTTGTCAGGTGATTTAACACAGCAGAATGTTAACGTGCTTCTTAAAGTTTAAAATATGCAAAGTACTTACGTGTGAAATACTAAACATTTTGAGAAACGAAGCTGATTCTGGACAGTGTTTGTAAAGTTCTAGATGGAGTTTAGAATATCCTGGTGGGGTGGATCTGCTGGAGTTTGATGTTGGGTTTTATTTGCTTTGTGCAGATGAAGTGAACATCAGAGATCGTGCGTTGTTTGTTTTTCTGAGTAGGTGTCACAGTAGTAATCAGTGGATTGAAACAGGAAATGTTTTAAATTCATGTGTGACTGGTTTGCATAAGCCAGGAAATCACGTGTTCTGTGTTAGTTGAAACAAAGTTCTTATTTTAAATGTCATTAGAATATGAGAAAACGATTAACTGAACTCTGCTAGCAGAGATACAGTACTAACAACAGATCTGCAGTGATACCTCGAGGGTGAGGAGAATGCATGAACACTCAAAAATACACGCATGTATAAAAGTATAAAATGTATATATGTATAAAAGTACATATAAAGTATGTATAAAAGCTGTCTGTAAATGTATACATCAACAAAACAAAATCCTCTGCCTGAGCATGGTGTTTTGAAACTCCAGTTGTAGGATTTCCAAGTTGTGGATGCCCTGTCCCTGCAAGTGTTTTAAGGACAGGTAAGATGGAGCTCTGAGCAACCTTGGTCTAGTGGAAGGAGGTTGGAATGAGATGATTTTTAATGTCCTTTCCAACCCAAACCAGTGTGTGGCTGTGTGTGACCATGTATCCATGTCTCACCCCTCACACAGCAGCAGCCAGAGGGCCCTGCCTGTGGTGCTGCTTAGAGGTGTTCAGGTATCTTCCCGTGGGAAGGCATTGCACACGGCAGTGTGTTCTGGGATCCTGTGGACACCTGTGGAAATCCCAGCTTCAAGGTCTTAATACTTAAATGTTTTTGTTCAAACATCAAACTTGGAAGTCTGTAATAATTATGACTTACCTTTACATTATTTTTCATGGTGTATCTGTCTTTAACTGGGTTTATGCTGGTGTTTCTTAATGCAGAATTATTTAAAAACCTGAGTTTCCTCACATTCAAGGGTTGTAATGGAGACAAACAGTAACAGAAGTGGAAAATCTGATTGTTTGAGATGATTTTTTACTCTTTTGCTTATCTGGTGCTGCCAACTACAATAACATCTTGGAGAACGCTGGCTGACAAGCAAACTGGCTCACTTCCATTTCTGTTTAGAGCTGAGCAGCTGAATAGCAAATGACAGTTCCCATCCCAGGTCTTGTAATATAAGAGACAGTGTAAGTACTGGGCATCCATTCCCCTGATTTATGTTGAGATAGTTAGTTTTCCGCGGTCCTTTAAAGTGCTGGTAGACTCAGCTTTTGAGGTAATTTCAGCATCGGGTTAGTGCATCTCAGTCTCCAGGCTGAGACAAGGATATTATAAATAAGTCTTTCTTACCACATAGCTTTTTTCCTGTTAAGGTCTATAAAAACTTGTATAATATCCTCATTCTGTGTTCATTTAAAATAAAAAAAAAAAAAAAAAAGGGGGGGGGGGGTTTAGTTGTTGCAAACGGTAAACTCGAATTTCAGCTTTTTCCTTTTTACACCCTACACAAGAATATCTCACTGAAATAAAATGTGTTGTAAGGTGTAGTTGAAAGAATTGGAAATTGCTGTGTAATTTAATTCTGTTCCAGAATATTACACATCCTTATTTTTTCAGTGTTAATGAAATGATAAACAGTAAAATAGATTATTCTGGCAATAAAAGCTAAAAATTTCCATCATTGCCCTTTAGACTAGACAGATGAGAACTTGTTTCAAGGTAGCATTTGCAGGCCAAGGGTATGACTCATTTCTGCAAACTTGAATGGACATGTGAAATTAGCTGCAGTTTCCACTAAAGCTCTTAACTACAAATTCAAGTCTGAACATGACTGGAGATGCTGTTCTTACTCTGAATGCTAAGTGAGTACCACTGAGTAATATCAAGCTGTGGGTCTGGTTTGATAAGTACGTTTTTGCATTCTTAATGTGTAAATTTGGGAGGTTTGTCCATGCAAACAAGAGAATTTATGTTACCTGGCATCATCCAGACTGCAGAAATACCAGCTCATGACTTCCACTCTCTTCTAGGTCTGTTTAATTGATTTTTCTTACAAAGTACGTGACATAATATTTTCTGTAGAAAAGTTTTCATCAGAATGCATTGCTTTGTTTAATACAGTAGCAAACTCTTCTTAGTGAAGTAGTTTATAAGGAACATAGTTTTTTAAAATATATTTAAAGGGCCAGCTGGATCTCTGTTCTGTCTGATATAGTATGTCTTTGTGCTAAAATACAAATGAGCTGATAGAAATGAAGTGGGAGGTGATTTGTGTGCACTTGATGTATGGAAAGTACTGGCATTATCATATGAAGGCAAGGAGAGAACTTTAATTTATGAACAAGATAATATCTAGTCTTTACAAGGTGTCTGGTTTTAGAAGTTAATGAATGGCACTTGCATTTTCCTTCTAGCCAGTCTAATAAATTGTAAGATTTAACTGTCAAATGAGATTGCATGTAAACCCTTAAAAATAGCAGTTGGCTTTATGTCTTGTCAGGCAGATATACTGGAGATACACATCTCTAATGATCCTGCTTTTCAGTGTTGGCAGAATTGTACAGCTGAAGAATATCAGTTTTCCCCACCCTTGCCATTTAGACGTGCGGATAACTTTGTTGTCTTAGGTTATCATGGACTGCTTTTGTTTCATGTATTTTGAACAGGTCTTGGGATCTGCTTTTCTGGGAACCCCCCCTCTTTCAGCACTCTTGTTAAACAGCCTATGCAGCAGTGGCTTAAAATAAATAGCCATGAACATTTAATGTCGTGTGAGGCATTTCTGTCTGCTGCAGGTCTTGGCCCTGCACACTGGGTAAACCACACTGGAGCTCACCCGAGCGCTGTGTTCCTCGTGGACACTCACAGATGTCTGGGAGCTATTCCATGAGCTGGCTGAACATCCCTGTTTACAGAGTGCTCCTGAGGTGGACAGCTGAGGGGAGCAGCTGCTGGAACATTTCGGAACACACGGTGCAGACCAGGGCTCTTAAAGTGGGCAGGCACAGGCAAGGGCTCTTGCTTACTCTAGGATTAAAGGGGAAGAGCAGAGGTGTGTGTCACAAATCTGTCTGGAGTTTACTCTCTCAGATGAGGTGAACTGTGCCTGAGAAGCATTTCTTCACTGGCTGTGAAGGCAGGTGTCCTCAGCTAACTCAAAGTGGAGACAGAAGAGACGGTCAGGTATAAATCTTACCCATAAGTATTTGTGAATTCTTTAAAGGGGCTTTAAATAACTAATGGTGTAGTACAAACTTATAATTGATTATTCACATGTCTAGAAGTATTCTTAATTTTAGTTCATCTTAGATTCAGGGGGGATTTTCCACGTCAGCTGCTATTCACCATTGCGAAAAACAATTAGTTTCCAGCATTACATTAGAAATTGCTAAGAAGGCAATGCAGGCTTTCTTTAACGTTATTTCCAACTGATGGAGCTGAGAGACCGAATAAGAACTTTGGTTGTTTTATTTTTTAAGGAGAATAACAAACAAATGAAAAAAAAACCACTTTTGAAGATAAACAAGCAGGCTAATGATCACTGATTTATTTTTTTCTATGGAAACATTTGTGAGGCGATGTGGAATAATCCTGGTATTCAAGAACATTCATTTTGAAATGGACTTGTTGATTACTATTATAATCTCCAAATAAGACAACTATTCTAGCCAGCTTTATAAACATGAGCAAACATTTCAATTTAGTTCTGTATCTTTATAATGAAGAAGAGTTATACATAGTTCCCAGTGAATCAGTTGCAAAGGCAGAAATAAAATCCTTGTGGGTTTCTTACCCTCAAAAATCCAGAAAGCAAAAAACTTTAATATGACAGAAACTCATTTACTTTCCAGTACAAATGCCTTAAAATGGGGTAGAATTTGTTGAGATGTGATTGCACACCTGGTTATCTGGTAAATATCCTCCCTGTTCTCCACTACTTTACAGTTATGAATAAATAGAAGCTACAAAAACGTGTTCAACTGCCTGATTGCTGGTCATGCATTTACAAAATTACTTTGTAGGAGTGGATTAGGAGTCATGTTGACTGCCTGCCTTGCATAGCTTAGAAACTGAAATAGTCAGGATTTGGGTTGAGGTTTTTTTGCCTAATCATTAGGCACTTACGTAGGAAGTCCTGTTCTTCAAGTCAATATGCAAAGATATTTTTGACTGAAGTGATACGTTCACATTTCATCTAGGACACATGAGTTACTAGAATCAGAAATACTGGATTGTAAGCACTTACATTGTTGTATGATTTGCCTGGAGGTTTGGCATCAGCCTGTGGACTGTGTGCACTTGAGGAATGATCTCTGGCATGGGCTTGTTTCCTAATAGCATCCATGCTGTCTTAAGTTTGTTAGATATGGTCTTCTAGATATTAGTGAATTAGTGGGATTTTTTTTTTTCCCTGCAGGTTAAACTTTTCTACTCTGGGTAGTTGTGGGCTTTTTGTTGCTTTTTGAGCATTTTTTTTCCTTCTCTGAAAAAATAAATATGATGCCTAGGACATAGTTGGACGTAGTCTGCAATCCTGTTCCTGGAAAGTAAGACAAGGACCAAATGTACACATATCTGCAAATGCCGGGGGGTGGGGGGGAGTTGATGATTTTATGATTGCAGACTTGAAGAACCAGACAAAAAGTAAGAAAGATTGAGGTTGATACTGGGAAACAGAAATGTGGAGACAGAACTGAAACCCTGTGAAAGTCCCCGAAACTCACAATAGCTGTTAATCAAAATTACAGTACTGCTTCTTGTTTTGTGCAGAAATCTTGCCATGCTTTATTCATCTCTTTGTGTATATTGTTGAATAAAGTAACGTGTTCTAAAATCTTTATATATCACTTGGTCCACGCCAGCTCACCAGATTGTAGCTTTTTCTGCAGTTGTGATGAAGGGAAAAATTTGAAGTAATCTGAATGGAGTATGAAATCTTCCCAACAAGAAATGGGCATCTTTTCTGCTTCATAAAGCTGATGGTATTGCCCACAACAGAAGGATTTGTTCCAAAGAACCGTACCCTTACTTGCTGTAATTCTGGTGTGTGATTGCTAGTTTGTGCTGGCACAGCAGCTGCTGTCCCTGCTCAGCTCTTCCAGAAGGTTATGGCTGATGTTCTCTGTGTAGGAAGGTACTAATTGTCACCTTAGGACAAAAGAGAGATTGGTGGTTGTTTTAGTTTTGTGTGTGTTTGTTACAGTAAAAATCCAAGGCAATTATGTGAAAGCTGAAGCAGGTCTGTTAGCAGTTCTATACAAAAGTGGTTTGGTTTTGCACATTTTCAGTTCCTTACTTTATTCAAGATTCTTTAGACAAGACCCCTTTTGGTTTTTTTCAGTGGAGTAAGAGGAGGAGTAGGATGTAAATTCTGATCTTGTATACTGGAAGTGTTTCTCAATAGCCTGCCCTGTGCTCAGAAATAGGGACATTGTGGCTGATATGTGGCATATAAATAGCAAAGCTTAAACTCTTGAAGTGACGTGGCTTTTTTCTTCTGTAATAATTGCTCATTTCAGGCACTCTATTACTGAGTTCAGATAAAACAGATTTCTTTGAGCAGCATGCCTCTAGAATGGGGAAGTTAGCAATGTTCAGAACTCTTAAACGATAAATTCATCAGAAGGAAAGACTTGAATAACCTTGAACTTAAGACTTGGACATAATTCGGTTGGGGCTTCATAAAGTCATGCTGCACTTGTTCTTTTTTTGTGTAACAGGTTGTGTAGTGGCTGTTTTGTGTGGTCTCATGCTCCTCTCCTAGTGGACAAGTAACATTTATTCCCACTGAAATAAGGAAGCAGCCTCAAAGGAATTTCTTTAAGTGATACTGTCAGTATTCTGTCATTTGTTGTGCAGGTGTGTTGCACCATTGATTTTTTTCTGTAAGTAAAAGAAAGCACTATGAGCAGCAGCAAAGTAGAATGTTGAAGAATCACTTTGGGTGAAGCAAATAACATTGAACAAATCACTCTGGTTTTCTAGGGTTTGTAGTGCTGTGAATATATTTGCCTTATAATTTCAGTTGAAAGTGTTTGCTTTCCCTTGATGGCTTAAAGATTTAAGGTTTCCATTATGCTACTTGAGTTGAGCAGGCTTGCTCTATTTAAATAGTGCTGATAAGTCATGAAAACAAATGACTTGTCTTTCCTTGTTTTCACTAGAAATGTTTGTTGGGGTTTTTTAAGTCTCTGTAAAGCTAGAAGGGGAAAATAGCATTGCAAGTAGGCAGCAGATCATGCAGAGCTTAAGAAAAGTTGGTGAATATCTGTTTGCTGAAAGAGGTTAGTGGAGTGAGAATCTTGACTGCCCACTGAAAGGGGGCACAGAGTGTACTCTACTCCAGAACATCCTTCTTAAAAGGTGCCTCTGGTTAGTATGTGAGTTTTGTTTCTTCTAATAGTTATCTCATGAACAGAAGGAGCATTTGTTTTCATGACTTGACCTTTTTTCCCTTGCTGCTAAGAACAAAATAAATTTCACTGCTGTTTTCTTTTATTTTCCACTTTTTAACATTTTTCCCCATGAATTATATGCACTCTCAGAAACTCAACCAGAAGATAATGGACTTAAGTTTCAGTGCCGCCCAAAGAGTGGAAAATCAACAATTTTTAATGGCTACTCTTGGTGTTTGAACTCCCCAACTTCAAACAGCAGTTACCAGCAAGTGAGATAACCAAAATGAAGTGCTTGGATTTGTTTTCACCAGTTTTATGTTCAGAATTTTACCTTTTCAGATTAGTTCTGAGAGTAGTGTGGGATTTTGTGGCATTCAGTAACTTAAAAAAAACACTGTATCATTTGGTAATCATATGGAGTGGGAGATTAACCTTTACCACAAGAATTTAAGAGGTAAATTAGATAGAACTGAGAATTGTTGTAACATGTAGCTTTCTGCTAATCGTCTGTTTATGTTTCTATTACGAGATTTTGTTACCTGTTGCATTTCATGGTTTTTCTTTTACTTTAGTAACTTTTAATAGCTGAAAGGTAAGACAGCTGCAGCTTGGTTCGTGTTGCCTGGATTCAGAGATCTAATTACATTGTTTGTCGGTTTAAGTACTTTGGCATTGAGCACTGTCAACCAGTGGGTCACGGTTATATTATTGTTATTTGCAGTGACAAACTTGTTAGATAGGATAGTTTTTCACTGTATTGGGAACCTCCCAAGTAGTATATCGGGTGTTGAGATAAATGACAAACTATTCATTACTTTGGACTTGGATTCTGAACTTGCTGTGTAGGTGAATCGGAAGAAAAATAAATATCCACCGAAGTTGCAGAAAGTAATTTTGTACTGGGGCACTATTAACTTTCTGGAATAGTCATTTCTCATACCATCTGTGTTCACTCACCAACTGTAGATCTTCACAGATTGTGTTCCTTTTTAACCTGTCAATCACTAGCAGTTACTTAGAGGTTTAAGTTACCTGCTGTAGCTATTTGAACAGTCTTTGAGGGAGGATGAGCAAAGAGGAGAATAAACATCCATCTTGTGTGATGTCATGGTTTAACCCCAGTGGGATGGGGAGAGAATCTCAGCTCGTGGGTTGAGACAAAGACAGTTTCAGAGGGAGAGCAAAAGCTGCCCATACAAGTAAAGCAAAATCAGGAATTCATTCACTGCTTCCTGTGCTTGGGCAGGTGTCCAGCCATCCCCAGGAGAGCCAGGCTCTGTCACGCGTAACTGTGACTTGGGATGACAAACGCCGTCACTCCAAACATTGCTCCCTTCCACCTTCTTCCCCCAGCTTTATGCACTGAGCACGATGCCATATGGTGTGGAATATCCCTTGGGTCAGCTGGGATCAGCTGTTCCAGCCGTGTCCTTTCCCAGCTCCTTGCGTGCCCCCTGCCCACTCGCTGTTGGGGTGGTGATGGAGGCAGAAAGGGCCTTGACTGTGTGTGAGCCCTGCTCAGTGGTAATGAAAACACTGCAGCACAAATCCAAAACACAGCCCCGTATTAGACTGTGATAAAAATTAACTCCATCCCAGCCAAAACCAGTACACCTCAAATGAATTTCAGGACAGTTTAATGTCGGCAAGCATTGACAGTATTAGGGCTTGCTTCCCTAGCTAAGCTGCAGGCTTCTATTAGTGCAAAATAATAAACTATGACTGAAATCTGAGTTACGTTTGACCACTTGAATGAGACAAGCCTGCACCCTGCAGTATTTGAGCAGATGGCTCATAACATTATGCATAGAAAATGGGAGCTTGTATGAGTGCTGTCAAAATGCTCTTCGGGATCGTTCTATAGAACTTGCTGATACACATTTGGGTTTATTTTACTTCTGCAGCTTATACACTTGTGTGTAGGGGTGATGCAATGTGTGTGGAGTTGTCAGTTTGCTTCATCTCTGTCACCATCCAAGAGGCACACGCTGAAGTCCTGCGCTAGAGATTATGGTGTGCAAAACACTTTGCATGTCAAGGACTCGAGCCTGAGGGAAACTTCACAAATTTTGGACTGTGAGGTACCCTTGTTTGCTTCAGTGATAAGACTGTTTGTAGGAAAGCATCACTGAAGTTTTTGTTGTCTTGGTTGCTTGTGAGTAAAGATTTTAAAAAATTAGCAGTAAGTGAACTTCTTTCTGTCTTTACAGGAGTACCAAAGTCGGATCTTCTACATACAAGATCTTTAAGGGGGCACAGAGACTGCTTTGAAAAATTCCACTTAATAGCAAATCAGGACTGTCCACGATCAAAGCTCTCTAAAAGTCCATATGCAGAAGTAAAAAATATCTTGAGCAAAAAGATTAACTGGATCATACAATACGCACAGAACAAGGATTTAGACTCTGATTCTGAAAGCTCAAAACCATCCCAACACCAGCTTTTTAGCTTCAGACATCAGACTGATAGAAAATTACTCCCACAGTTTGACTCCCCGGTACCTAGATACTCTGCAAAATGGATAGATGGGAAATCTGGAGGCATCTCAAGCTGCTCACAGACTCTGCTGGAACCAAGAGAATCCACTGATTTCAGACTCGGTGCTACTTTCTGCTGCAGCAGTGTTTTATGGTCCAACCACAAGCAGGTCCAGAAAGCTGAAAAAGCTGAAGGTGATTCACTTGCCAGTGTTCGTAGGAGACAACATCCTCAACACAGCAGGGAGGAACGTGAGTATACATCTATTCACACACAGCCTGGCAAGCAAGGGCGTTCTTTCAAATACCTGTTGACCACCTCATGTCCCCACAGGGCGTTAATGCTCATCCTGAAGTCCAGCGTGTAAAACCTGTGGGGAAAAAAGAGCTACCTGGCTGAGCAAATAGGGTGGTTTGGCTGGTGGGGTTTTTTTGAATTTTACTCTTAGCTATAGCCCAGTGTGATGCAGGACATGCCTAATTTATGCAAAAAAAAAAGTAATTTCAATATCTCATTCAAGGAAGTTGTACAGCCCTGCCTGCAGAGGTGGAGGTTACTCAGATCCTGCAAATCTCTCTCTTTATTGAACTTGTACAGTGCCCTGAGTTACATTTTACGGAGAGTTTACAGAGAGCTGCCCTAAGCAACAGGGGACATTAGGTATCATGTAGCAAAGCAAACTTGTGAAACATTCTTAATAGTAGCAGACTTTCCTTGTGCATTTTGCTGGATTTGTTTTTTCCTTGTGTTTATTGAGCATAAGAAAATGGGAAGGCCTTTATGCCACCATGTCCTCTTAAAGGCTGTAGCAGAAGACCTGAGCCATCTTTTGATGACTGTGGTGATAGTGAAAGTAACAGAAAATTAGTTTTCCTGTTGTTTAAGATCACTAGAATCTTTGGAAATCTTTAGAAAAGCCTAGGATATTCTAGTGTCTCTGGAATCAGGCTGCATGTATTAGGAGTAGGTTCCCAGAGGTGCATGCTGTTACCATCCTGCTTTTAGGCTGTACTTGGTCCTGAACTGGTGTATGTCCACTCTTACTTTTGTAGATGAGGGAAGTAGTTGGAGAGGGTTTCTGAATTTCAAAAGACCCAAGAAAGAAAACAGAAACACTGATAAAATATTCCAGGGAAAAACAGGTGGTGAAAACCAAGGTAATAATGGAATTCAGAATGTCAGAAGAGTCAGAGAAAGAGGTACTGTAAAAAGTTGGAATTGGCTTTTTTAGGCTCCCATTTTTTTTAACAAACTGACAACTCTGTCCTTGCAAAGCTGAGTCATTTCTCATTCTCTATAAAAGGATTTTACTTAACTGCTGCATGATGTGTCATGTTGCATTTGTAGTGAATTAGTAGCCTTAAAGCCATAAATCAAAACAGATACACTGGGCTGTTTGACCACCTGTCCGCTGGAGTCATAAATTGGGGTTACATAAATCAGGACAGCAGTTAACAGAGGAATTACGAAAGCTTGACCTGGTTTATGGGTTGGTCTGACTGAAGTTAGTGACTTGGAATTTATCTCCAGTCTTTGATTTCGGGACGGGAACATAAAGCTGCATTGAGCACAGTAACAGGTTTTTTCTTCTGTTTTGACTACATAATGCAGCTTTGAGGCATTTTTGCTTGTATTTTGCAGTATGTACCTTTAAAAGACATTCATTTGGAGGCTCTGTGATTATATAAAGTTTGTATTTTAGATGAAAACTTAGACTGCCAGAATTAGGTACCTTCTTACTGCAATACTTTCACTGTTAACAATATACCTGTCTACTGAAAGAAGTATTAATGGAACTGTAAATAGCTTGGCCAGTATTTCTTTAGAATTTACCTCAGCTGTGGCTAGAATAATATTTTACCATTTAAATTCAGTGCTCGGTTCCTTCTCCCTTTCCCTTCTGCATCACAGTCAGTTCTGTCCCAAAACACACACCACACATTAAATGTGTGAATCAGCCTGTCTGCCAGATGTCAAAATGTTAATGAATTTACTGAAGAAAGGGGAAGTAACATCCTTCCACTGGGTATAAAAGAGGGAAAAAATCTTGACATTTTTAGCTGTTAATTATGATATTAAATTTGGTCAGGGTTTTCATGGTGGTGCTTAAAGGGTGTTAAGATGTGAGAAGGAACTTTTCAGGTGTATTGATAGCTGAAGGTAGGAAGGAGCACCATTTTACTGGGCTGATGGAGGAGAAAGATGAATCTATTTCACTCTTAACTGGGATTATGTCTTGAGTACCAAGTCTTAGCTATTGCCAGCTTCTTTGGTTTGGCAGTACTGTCAGCAGTTTAACATCCCACATCTGCCAGCTGTGAGAAAGTTTGAAAGGGAAGGCTTAGGATAATCAAATAATCCAGTGGGTAGGTAAAACCCATCTTTTTCAGAACTTTGGACTTTAAATTTGCCACGTAGAAACCTTTTGCACAGAGAAATCTCTGAAAAAAAGCTGCAGCATCGTTTTTTCTCACGTATGAAGTGAGAGCTCTGCTAAGCTGCAGCAGAAGCAGCTTAGCTGAAGTTTAAAAACGGTATTTTAAAATTGCAAGGTCTTGAAGCTTGTGCCAGTGCCCTGTGGTGTTCAGATTGTCGCTTTTCACCGTGGTGACAAGGGCATGTCAGCAGCAGGCTTGGCACCATGCGTGTCCACTGCAGGGCTGAGGGAATCCTAGGAAGCAGGCCAGCGCTTCCCTGCTGTTGATCAAGGGCGGTGAAGAATACTTTCACAGTTCCCTCCTTTGAGGCTGAACGTGTATTTTCTGTTACAATGATCAATGCACACAACCTGAGACACAGAAGGGCTTTTGAATGATACAGAGGATCTTTGAGTTCTCACCAGGAGCACAGAAGGAAACCTATTTTTATATGCTGGTCTTCATATCAAACCAGGATTGTCCTTCATCATTTGTCACTGAGATACTCAGTGGAAACTGTGTAAGTTATTCCTGTATGCATAAAGCACAAGCCTTGATAACCAAATAGGGAGCCACATGCTAAAAATTCTGTCAGGAAGCTGCTTCTTGGAGGCTGGGAAACATAGCAGGACTTACCTCAGAATCGTCCCCATGCCCACAATTAAACAGATATGCTTGCAGGGGTTACACTGGGGAAATCATGTTTTGCAGTCAGAGGAGGGTGTAGTATTTAAATGTGCCAAGCAGTTCTGATTCTGGATGCTACTGTTCTCAGGGCTTGATTTTCCACCTTTTTGACGCCAAAAAGAGGGCCTTCCAACAGAGTAAATCCTTGTCTGTGTCAACATTAAGAAGAGAATTTTCAAACTTTCCTCAAATTACTGATAAATACTGTTGTCTGTGACTTACTGCCATGCATCTGTTGATTATTAGGATGCAAATAGGAGAAATCTTGAGAAAATAGAAGTCTGCTTAGGGATGCTTATGTGACTTTGGTAGTAGTAATAACAAATTTTATTGTTGCAGTGACTACAATGACTCTAGGAGAGTTAAAGCAACTTAATGAAAAACTACTCAAGCAAATCCAGGGTGAGAATTTTTCAATACTCTTTGTTTTGGGTTTGTGGTGCTTTGTAGTAACAAGAGTTTTAAAAAAGAGATTTTGATTGCCTTTCTGTCAGTTCAGTTTTTTTACTAAAGCCTCTTGTTTTGCATGGAAATGTATGATATAGAGAGATTTCTAGGTGCTTTCATTATGTAATCTGCTTTGGTGCTGCAAACTGGCACAGTATTTTCTCTAAGAATTTGACTAGAACCATAGAATTCTTAAGGTTGAAAATGACCCTTAAGATCATCAAGGCCAACCATTAACCCAGCACTGCCAAGTCCCCCGCAAAACCAAGTGGTTCCTAAATGCCACATCTCCACGTCTGTTAAATCCCTCCACGGATGGTGACTCCACCACTTCCCTGGGGAGCCTGTTTCAGTGCACGACAACCCTTTCCATGAAGAAATGTTTCCTAATATCTAATCTAACTTCGTGTCGTGCAACCTAAGGCCATTTCCTCTCATCCTGCCACTTGTTACCTGAGAGAAGAGCCTGACCCCACCTGGCTCCACCCTCCTGTCAGGCAGTTGTAGAGAATAAGGTTCCCCCTGAGCCTCCTTTTCTCCAGACTGAGCCCCCTCAACTGCTCCTCATCAGACTTGTGCTCCAGACCCTTCTCCAGCTCTGTTGCCCTCCTCTGGACATGCTCCAGCACGTCCATGTCCTTGCAGTGAAGGGCCCAAAACTGAACAAGCAGGATTTGAGGTGTGGCCTCAGCAGTGCCCAGCATGGGGATGATCTCTGTCCTGGTCCTGCTGCCCCACTCTTGGTGATACAGGCCAGAGTCAGCTTTGTTCTGCGTTCTAAACTGATCCACCTTGTCCATAACTAGGAACTAAGTGATCCCATTCAGCTTGCAATGCGTGCAAAGCTGTGCTGGAGCCAGGAAAAGCAGAGTTCCTGTGCATGATCCCACTTAAATGCGAGTGCCTCTTGCCTAGTGTTGTTTGTCACTGCTCCCTAAGCCTGTGTCAGTACAGGGACCAAGTGCATTGACCCGCTGCTGTTGTTGCAGACGTGTTTGAGGAGCTGACACAGCAAGTGCAGGAGAAGGACTCCCTGGCCTCCGAGCTCAACGTCCGCCACATCGCCATCGAGCAGCTGCTGAAGAACTGCTCCAAACTGCCCTGTCTGCAGATGGGAAGAGCAGGGATGAAATCCAATGTCCCCATATAAAGGGAGACAGCTTCCATCCCCCCTAGAGAAAACTGTCCCTAACAGCGTTGATAACCATTAAGTACAGCTGCACCCATACTTAGAAGCTTTTGAGAAAACTTGGGCAGCTTTCTCTTTGTATTCATATCTGCGGGAAGTCTTACTCCACTTTGGGTTTAACAAAAAGGGCAAATATTTAGGGTATTAAAATCTACTGTAATAAGGTTTATTCATGTTTGGGGATTATTTTTTTTTCCCATAACTACGCATGAGACTTGAAATGAATTCTGTGTTTTGTTTATAATAAAATTGTTTCTAGCAAAGAATGACCTGAAGCCTGTAAACCTGCCTCCTTCATACAGAGGACAAAGTAAAAATTTGACTTTTGATCAGGTCTGATCCTGTTACATCCAAGAGAGCTTTAAGGGAAGAACAGTATTAATGAAACTCGTGTTTTCTTATTTATTATGAGCAATATTTTATTATTGAAATTTTATACTAAATAAATATCACTATTTTAGGTACTTTTCCAGATCTCTTTATAAAATGTCTGAATTACTCTGTGTAACATTTATGCCTTGTGTATGATTGTTTATCCTTTTTCAGGTCTGTATCTTTCATGATACAATTTTAAAAAGTGTTGTTTCCCAAAGAGATGAATTTCACATGTTGAAGAAAAAACTCTAGTGGTGTATCACTTATTTTTATCAGCTTTATAACTTAAGGATTTGGTTCATGAGATGTTTAAAAAAAGCACATCACTTGCTTTAAATTAAAAAAAGAACCCATACTTTGGTTTTAATGCATAGAAGTTGAAATTGTTTTATATGTGTGAAATTTTCAATGCTGAAAAATTACTTTGACGAAACTCAATAAATTTGTAATACTACACTGCCTTGTTATGATTTCTTTATAAAGTTCTTTATCAGACTGATAAAGTGTTTTAATTCTGAAATGCAAGTAGTAATGATACATTATAAATCAGAACAGCCTTTGCATTTTTTCAACTTCCATCAGTGTGCCGTGACAAGAAATCTTAGTCTTTGCCAAAAATACTGCAGGGCTGCGTTTGAGTAGCTGAAAGTTGCTGAGCTGCACTGAAAAAATCAGGGGCAGGATGGGATGAGTGGAAGATACAGAAACTCACACAAAAAAGTTAAAAATCTGTGCTTCCATCTCTTTAAGTGAAAATGGAGTAATTTATATAGCCGAGCTGAAGGCATGACTAGCATGAAGAAAGGTTTGGGTTTGATTTTAAGCTCAAGCTGAGAAATAAGCCAAAGGTCAGAGTAGGTTTATTGATTGGCTTTTGTATGGTGATAGCTGGATGACATAGGACAGGTTGGTTTTATTTGTGTTTTTATTATTTTTTATTGTTTTCTTCCATATCCTCCAGCTGTTCCAAGCCCCTCCACAAATGTATGAGTAGGGACTTGAGTTTGTCTGAGTATTTTGTGGTTCAGGAGGGGAAAAGTCAGTAGCATCATTGCTTGTGCATGCAAGTGGGCCTATGAGTAAGTGGGCACTAGAAAATCCCTAATTCTAGTTGCCAGAAGATGGATTAATCTCCATGTGCAAGTCTGTTTGTGAACCTTGTCGATTCAGTACCAAGGTAAGGGTCAGGTGAGAGAGGTGTCACTGAGAAGGACCTGAGGGTCCTGGTGGAGAACAAACTCCCTCTGAGCCAGCAGTGCCCTCGTGGCCAAGGAGGCCAATGGGATCCAGGGATGCATTAGGAAGAGCATTGCCAGCAGGTCAGGGAGTGGTCCTGCCCCTCTTTTCAGCCCTGGTGAGGCACATCTGTAGTGCTGTGTCATTTTGGGCTCCTCAGCACAGGAGAGACATGGAGCTCCTGGAGCAGCTCCAGCAGAGGGTGACAAAGATGATGAAGGGGCTGGAGCATTTCTCTTACAGGGACAGGCTGAGGGGGCTGGGGCTGTTCAGCTTTGAGAAGAGACGACTGAGAGGGGACCCCATCCATGTCTGTCAGTGTCTGCAGGGAGGGGTCAGAGCATGGACCAGGCTCTGCTCGGTGGTGCCCAACAATGGCACAAGAGGCCACGGGCAGAAACTGATGCCCAGAAAGTTCCACCTGAACATGGGGAAGAACTTCACTGTGCAGTGACCGAGCACTGGAACAGATCACCCAGAGAGTGTGGAGTCTCCCTCACTGGAGGTATTCCAGAACCATGTGGACGCAATCCTGGGCCATGTGCTCTGGGATGACCCTGCTTGAGCAGGGAGGTGGGACCAGATGACCCACTGTGGTCCCTTCCCACCTGACCCACTGTGGGATTCTGTTACTCCTACCTGTGAAAGTGGCCATCGTGCAGTCTGAGGCTGGATTTAGCATTCCCTGGGTGTCTAATCAGACTGATGAGGGTCAATTTCAGTTCAGCTGGATAGTGAGGAGAATTAAGTTATACTTAACACTTCTACTGTTTGCTTTTGTGGGAATTAAATGCAGAATATCTACACTTTGTAGTCCTTACTATGATTTGAAGCATTTTATTTTTGTTACATTAGATAGGTTATTGATCCAGGCAAGGTTGAGGGGGGGTTCTTTTGTTTTTAAGAGGAATTATAATTAGGAATGTTGACTTTGGGGACACATAGGCCATGGAGAAGCAATTTTTTTCGTGCTTTGCTTCAGAATAATTGTGACTTAGGGGAAAGCTAAGCGTACACCTGGCACACATGCTGAAAAATTAACTATATAATTTTTTTTTTCTCTGAGGGGGTCAACATGTACCCCAATGTCTGTCAGCTCTGAACTGCATTTGCTGCAGCACTCCTCTGTAGCTCAGAGGAGTTCAAGAGGACAGACATGGCTATAAGAAAATGTGCAAACCATCACATACGTGGAGGATTTCTTTCCTCATTGCTTTCCTGAGTTTCACTGCAAAATATGTGTGCTGTAATATTGAGTTAGATGTGAGCTGTTTATCTACATCTTGCATTAAAGTTGAGTTGCTTCTGTATACGAAATGTTGAATCCTCAGTATTCAGTATTCAGTTCAGAGATAGATATATTTTGAGAGTAAGTAGTGAACAGTCTTTAAAGAGGCTAAGGGGAGAAGGTTCAGATTTGCGAAGTGGTGTTTGAGGCTATGAACACCTATCAAATCGACCTGTTGGAGAGAGGACAGCAACAAGGTGATCAGAGGGATGGAGCACCTCTCCTATAAGAAAAGGCTGGGAGAATTGGGATTTTTCAGCCTGGAGAAGAGAAGGCTTTGGGGTGACCTAACTGTGTCCTTCCCGTACCTGAAGGGAGCCCACAGGAAAGATGGAGAGAGACTATTTACAAGGGCCTGGAGTGACAGGATGAGGGGGAATGACTTCAAACTGACAGAGAGTAGGTTTAGGTTAGATATTAGGAAGAAATTCTTCCTTCTGAAGGTGGTGAGGCCCTGGCACAGGTTGCCCAGAGAAACCGTGGCTGCCCCATCCCTGGAAATGTTCAAGGCCAGGTTGGATGGGGCTCTGAGCAACCTGGTCGAGTGGGAGGTGTCCCTGCCCATGGCAGGAGCATTGGAACAAGATGATTTTTAAGGTCCCTTCCAACCCAGGCCATTATGTGACTGATTCTAAGATTCAAGTAAAATCCAATCTGAGAGTCTAACAGTTAAAGTTTACCAGTTTTCATTTGCATTACAAGCTATTGCTTCTTAAAATGGTAGCAAGAACTGGCCGGAAACTGGCACTGAACAGAAGGATATTCATTAATACTCTCTGAAAACAGGTAGAATTGCTACAGTTTGGGGGTTGTTTGTTTTGGGTTTCTTTGCAATTGCTACTGCTAGTGGTAAAGGGTAGAAACTTAATTCTTTTAACAAAGGAATATATTACAAATCAAATATTCACTGAAACTGAATTTTGAAACCTTTTGTGACTTTATTTGTGTTGCAGTGCCTGGAGACCCCAGCAGTGAAAACACAGCTGTGTCTGGGACTGGGTTAGGTAATAATTAAATTCACAAGGAGGCATCCTGATCAAAATGAGATCTGTGTGATAGAGCACACCGCAGTTAGATCCATTTAAGATCTTAGATTATTTTCATGCAGAATCTTCGTTTTTAGGGGCAACTTGGTAACTGCATTAGAAAAATGTTGCTCTCCCTGGTTCCCATTTTGGGAACTCATGTTGGGCAGGTGTATTCTGCTAGCAACATGGATAATGCCTGTGCTGGTTTCTATGCCAGGAGGCCATGTCCAGAAAGTGGAGAGGGAACTTGGGACTTTTTGCTGCTTTTTAATTCATCAAACACTCAGAACAAAATTGATTTTTTTGTTTGGTTGGTCAGGATTTATTTTTTTTTTATTACAAATATTTCTGCTAGATAAGAGAGTAGGTTTAGATCAGGTATTAGGAAAAAAAATTCTTTACTGTGAGTGAGACCCTGGCACAGGTTGCCCAGAGAAGCTGTGGCTGCCCCATCCCTGGAAGTGTTCAAGGCCAGGCTGGATGGGGCTCTGAGCAACCTGGTCGAGTGGGAGGTGTCCCTGCCCATGGCAGGGGGTTGGAACGAGATGAGCTTTGAGGTCCCTTCCAACCCAAACCTTTCTAGGATTCTATGACAACACTGTCTAGGTAATGCAACTGTTCCTGTCAAAATGGGAAATGCTAATTCCATGTGGCAGACATGTAATAGATTGCAGGGGCATTTACGTTTGTTTTGCAGCTACAAGATTTAGATGTGCATATTTAAATACTGGAGTTAATTTTGAGGGAAGTAATAAAGCAGTCTGCTGCTTTCTTTTTTTCAGATAGCAGATTGTTTATGTCATTTTTTTCCCCAGGATTTTTGGTTCTAAGAAAGAATAAAATGTTGTTTCTGGTTTTTACTGGATATAAAATTGATGATGTGTAGCTGCAACTACACTAAGGAAGCTGTATCAGTAGAAATAGCATTGAGGCTATTAAAGTTGTTTGGGTTTTATATTAAGGGAACTTCCACACAATAGCCGTGCTTCTAAAACATCTCGAAATCATGATGCTTCTGGCTAAAGGAAGTCAGGGTTTAAATTCAGAAAGTCTGCAAGAAGTCTGTTTTTTAAAAAGTCCTTTTTTATTGTGTTGTGTGAAACAGCCTTCTGTTCACTTTTGTTTTGCAATATTAAATGTGTTAGCATCTCTTGGCTTCAAGTTCTAAAAAATTATTTCATAAGAATGGTATGTTAAGACAGTGTGTTGGAATAAAGGGAAGTAGGAATGCCAGTGGCCATAGCTCTCAAAGTAGATTAAATTCTGCAGTAGAATGGAAAAAACAAAGATGCTACTAAGTTACTATTGTTTGCCAGTGTAATAATATCACAAGTCAATGGCGGATCCTGTGGTGAAATGAAAGACAGAACTTTACTGGGTTTTTCACCTCCATTTAATTTGTATCCCATAGGGTTCCCATTGCCATAAAGTCCTTAAACCTGCAGGAATGTCTTGCAATCACTTGTTTATCTACCATATGCTTAAATGTTTATTTAAAGGACTGTTTTTCTCAATTACTGAGAACAAATTAATTTGCCGGTTGTAGTTATGCAGTTAATTCTTTTCCACAGGCCTTTCCTGAGGCAGCCCCATCAGACACCTCCCAAGTCCTTGCCTGCAGGAGCATCTTGCTCTGTTTGCTGTAGTCTGCAGTCCTGAGTCACCATGAAAAGCCTGACAAATGCCATTGCTCTTCTGTTGGCATGAACAACAACAGTGAAACCATGGTTCACTTCTCAGTACTGGTAACACCTGAAAATTTACTCTCTTCCCTTCCAACACCCTTGCTAACCCCCCAGTTCCTTCCTCACTCAGCCCCTCACCTTCCTCGGTCCAGGGCACAGATGTTTAACCCTGGGTCAGGTGTCAGAAAAGGTGCTGCCACGTGAGACAGCACCATGAGAAAGAGAGGCAAAATTGCAGGCAGAAGTGGGGTTGTTGACAGAGCAACTTATTGGTAGCTCAAGGATTCAAGAGTAAAGCATGGACATGAAAAGGTAGAAAAATGGGAAGAAATTGGGTGCCAACCCCAGAGCTGGCTGAAAAGCTGCCTACCTGCATACTAAGAAAATGTTCAAAATATGTTATTTTGAGGAAGATATTACTTAGCACAGATGAAAAATGTGCATGATTATTAATAATCACCTAATGGCTAACAAGGAAAGGCTTATGCTGTTCTGTCCTGTTCTCTCCATCTGCCTCAGTAACTCAGGAATAAAACAGTGCCTTTTTCAGTTCTTTAGAGTGTAGTCTTGGCATTAGGCTAGCACTAAAAGAAACCTCATTGTAGCATTTAGTTTTACTCACAACAACAAAGAAATGAATGCAAGTGCCTCATTTACTGAGGTGCTGTATTGACTCCACATCAAAATGCCTCTGAGCAAAACCCTGTGCAGTAACAAAAGGCCTACAGAGACTGGTCCTGGAGCAGCTCATATGTGAACCTCTATTGCAACAGCTTCAGGATCTTCATCATCATCATCATCATCTTCATCCTTATTTCAAAAGTGTGCAATGCTGAGATGAAGCAGAAACAGGTTATGGGATAGAGGTGGCCTTTGCAGTCTAAGTCACATGGGGCTTCTGTGTGGCCATACTCACAAATTTGATGGGATACAGTCACATCTACCTGTAATGAGAACTTGGGTAAAAATTTTTCCTGCCTCTTATTTGAAAATTTATTGTGCTTTTCTGTGTATTCCGAATACTTTTGAGCCAGTGTGTTGGTTGTGTGGTCACTCAAGCACATAGAAGCCTTCACTGAGTTCTGTTAAGGATAAAAAATATCTCTATATATAACATATGCATCTATATAAGAGTGTATGTTACTGTTGTGGTAGCATGGATTATACTATATCATATAGGTGAAGAAACATGGCTAAAGACACAGTTTATTAGCCAAGGGTAGCCTAACTTCTCTTCTTATTTAATAACACCAGTTTGGTCCAGGGTCCTGAGCAGAACACTTCCAGTAGTTCCTCTTTAAATTTTTTTTTCTTCCTGATAAAGCAGAAAAAGTAAGTACTCTGTGAAGCCAAATACCAGCTTTAAATGATAGGACTTTTTAAATCCGCCTAAAGCAAGATGAAATTATCAAAAAATAGTTTCAGGGTTTTCACCTTCTCAGTGATTTTTGCTAATCTGCTAAAAAAAAAAAAATACTGTGGGAAGTCAGTTTAAGGGGATTGGGGCAGGAGAAGTAACAGTTTTGTGGCTTCCAGTAGGTGAAGTAATTAGAATTCAAAATCCAAGGCAGCCAGCCTTCAAAGTAAAAAGATCATAGACGGCAAATTATTCTGTTTAGAGCTGTGAATTGAATTATGGACTTCTCTCCACAGATGGTTTTGAAAGGAGATCCTGAATAGATGTTTATGCAGGGTGCACTTTTGAAAATCACTTGTGCTTCTTTCTGCCTAGAGGTTTGTTTGAAGTGCCATCACTTCAAGTTCTTTGTGTAGTTAATTTGAACAAGGCCTTTGTACAGGTGACTGTATTTAAGGATAGTTGGTCCTTCAGTGTGGAGACAGGTGAAAGGATAATAGTGTCAGTCTGCAAATAAAACATGCAATGTTTCCCCTCCCTCAGCACAGTACAGGCTTCAAAGAGTTTAGCAAGCAACAGCACCCTCCAAAACTGCATCCAAAGCCCTGTGGGCAGCAGGGCAGGGAGGGGATTCTGCCCCTCTGCCCCGCTCTGCTGAGACCCCACCTGCAGTGCTGCATCCAGCTCTGGGGTCCCAGCACAGGAAGGACAGGGACCTGTTGGAGCCAGGCCAGAGGAGGCCACCAAGGTGATCAGAGGGATGGAGCAGCTCTGCCATGAGGAAAGGCTGAGAGAATTGGGATTGTTCAGGCTGGAAAAGAGAAGGCTTTGGGGTGACCTAATTGTGGCCTTCCCCTACCTGAAGGGTAAGGAAAGGAAGGCAAGGCAAGGCCTTTAAAAAGTGCTGAATACAGTAATGGGAAAGATGCACTCACCTACACCACTAACCAGCAGGCAGTTCAAACTCATCTTCATTAGCCTGAAATCCTCTTGTAAATGTTTTTCCCAGCAGCAAATGAGCACTTATTTTTTTATTACTGTATGTACTTATGAAAGTTTCCCTTACAGCAGTTTCATCCAAACTAACCGGTTCTCAAAAATGTATTTTCTCTTCATAATCAACTCTTGAGAAGGGAAGGAGGTTAATTTTTGAAGGCAAGATGCTGGTGCTTTATACTGAGAGGCAAAGGAACAGGAAGGAAAAGGCATGGCCTTCTTTATCTTTTTTTAGCTTTTTAAAAAAAGATAATGAGATTTCTCACAGCAGTAACTAACAGGATCCTGCCCTTGGAGGAGGCAGTCAGCATCCACACAAGGCTTTCAGTGAGTCTCTCTCAGCATCAGCTCCCTCTGCAGCTGACTCCACTGAGACTTCATCCCGAGATGTGGGGGACGAGGATGAGTGGGAGGAAACCGCTTCTTTTCCAGCCCTCCCCCCGTGAAGCTGTAATTCTGTGGTTTGAGACAGCCCCATGCGGACCCCGAGAGCTGGGTTCCTGCCAGCAGGCACAGGGCTGTTTCCCTCCAGCCTCCACTCCCAGAGGAGCAGGGCTGAGCTGGCCTTGTCCTTGTGCTGTCTCCCAACGCCCACCACCTGTCCTTGGGCTTGCAGGGAGGGGGCTGGGGTGAAGAACAGCCTGTCCCGAGGCTGTGTTTTTCTGCTGGGTGACAGTGACCCACAGCAGAGCTGCCAGATTGCCTCAGCCAAGAGGAGACAAGCCCGGCCTGTTGCTCGTGAACAATTGCCATTGTTTTCTTTCAGCGTGACAAATGGCCAAGGCCGTTGGCTTGTGCTTGTTTTTGTACGTGTTAAAATAACACAGCACTTAGACAAGCCTTCCAGTCTTGGTGTGTGGGTCAAAGAAAGACATTGATCCAACAGGAAAAGCAGACCAGTTATTGCTCCCAGTAATGCGATGGTGTCTTTCAGTGCCAGAAATATAAAACTACTGGCCAGATGCTTTCATCCATTCTCTTATTTCTGTGCCATCCTATTCACAACAAATCTGTTAATTAACTGGATTGATCAAAATTAAGTGCCTAATGTTTAAATTCAACATTTTCGTGTTCGGTGCCACATCCTGGTCGATGTAATCTCTTTGCTAGCTCTGGTTTTGTACTGCATGTTGTTTAGCAGCTGGGGTTCTCCACAGAGGAAAAGTCAGATGACAAAAATATTCTTTTAAAAGCAGATAATTTACACACAGTAATGGTTAGCATTTATTTGTAGATACAACACCTGTATGTCTTCAAATCTCAATCACAAGTATATTCATTGTTCTATCCAGCCAAAGAGCTTTAAAACAGATCCAGCAGTGACAGTGCAACACCTGGTTCAGTGTCACAGAATCACAGAATGGTTTGGCTTGGAAGGGACATTAAAGCTCATCTTGTTCCGCTCCCCTGCCATGGGCAGCGACACCTTCACTATCCCAGGTTGCTCAGGAGCCCATCCAGCCTAATCTTGAATGTTTCCAGGGATGGGTCACCCACCCTCTTCCTGGGCAACCTATTCCAGTGCCTCATCACCCTCATTGTAGAAAATTTCTTTCTGATATCTAATCTGACTGAAGCCTGGTTTAGTTTAAAACCATTACTCCTTGTCCTATCACAACAAGCACAGCTAAAAGGTTTGTCCCCATAGTTTGTCATTTTCAACAAGACCTGAGCAGACCCTGCCAAAGGAGGTCATCATGGGGAAGTTACTTCATGGTGAAGGTCAGCTCAAGGCTTTCCCAATTTAGCTTCGATATTTTTCATGTTGTTATCAGAGAGGCAGATCCCAGACACTGCGTAGCTAACTGTGAAATGCAGCTTTTCACCCTGCTGAAAGCACACGGCTTAGTCATCATTTATATTATTTATATTAACCTTCTACTTCAATGCATCAATTCTTCAGCACAGTGCCATTTTCTATAGGGCTTTGTGAACATTTCAGTTTCATTTGCTGATCACAGGCCTTTTTAAAGGTGTGATTGAGGCAAGACTAATCTTTTCTGAAAACTTGTTTGTAGCTGTGTATTGTCTCTTGAGAAAAAATTACACATTTTACATAGCTGATAAAGGCAGAGAAAATAGCATTGCCCAGCAATGCAGATTTCAGACTCCTCTGATCACAACATGATCACTCAGTTGCTCGTTTGGCACTGCTGGTGTACGCTCCTCAAGACAAGGTGTCTGCTTCCTTTTTCACTGCTGGTAGCTGCAGCTCTGATGAGCTCCTGTGCCTTTGCACACTGGCATAAGGTCATGGAACCATCCCTGGAAGGATACCTTCTCCTGCCCCTATGAGTCTGTGTCCAAAGCTGACCATCCTGCACACCTCTGAGACATCCCTTGTGCTGTGGTGGTCACTTAAGAGGTTGTGCCTCCAAGCCTGGCTGGCAGCGCTGTCCATGCCAGCCTGAGTCCTCAATCCAAGCCAGCTGTGCTGTGGGCTTTAACTGGCCAGGAACTCCACCTGCTGCCAGCTCAGTGCTGGGTCTGGTGAGGCAAAGGCACCTTCTGGCCACCAAGGGGGCAGGTGAGGGACGTCTGTTCCCATCCCATTTATAGCTGTCCCACAACAGAAACAACCACCACCATAATTCATGGCATTAAATAAAGTCAAAACTAAGCTGGCTCATGCTGAAAGAAAGTGAGTCAGAGACCAGCTCTTGCCCTACAAAGCTGAGGAGGCTGCAAGGGCCTGACAGTGCTGGAGATAGGCTGGGACCAACAGCTGCTTCTTGCTGCTCTGGTAAAGCTGTCAGGTCACTGCGCTTCCAACCCTGAAGCACTTGCAGGCCACCAGGCCACCATGGCTCCAGCTCCCTGAGAACCCAGCCAGTGGATACAGCTTCCCTGAGAGGCTCATGCTGGCAAAACCCTTCCCATGAGCAGCCAAGTGCGGTAAGCCCTGGAGTCAGGCTGAGGGGGAACCCCAGATGGGAATTACCCCAAAACGAGGTTGGAAGCTGGTTGGGATGAACACAGCTTGCTGGGCCCGCACGTGTGCATGTCGTTTCTCAGAGCAGGAGCAGACAGACTGGTCGAACACTGAGCAAGGTTCAAAGACAATATCTCAGGTTGCTCGTTCAGTGAGCTCCATCTATGGTGGGAATGAGGGGGAGGAAGAGGAGGAAAGCATAGAGGAAAACCATATGCGATGGTCTGAGCGAAGACTGTCTCATCATGACTAACCACAAAGGGACAAACCACACCGCGCTGCTAACTTTAACTGCGGCGTGGCAAACCAGAACGCTTCATTTTGCAAATTTAGCTCCACATGCTGCGTTTTCTACAGAGCCTTTTCTCTGGTTTTAAGGCACCTTTCACGATTTTGAACTAAAACTGGGAAAACTAAAGATATTTCCTTCTTGCATCATATTCAGATGCAAGATCAGATCTGTCCAGAAACACATATCATGTTAATACCTTTGCTTGCACTTGTGGGAAAGGTGAATTCATGGTGCTCTGGCAGAGCTCTGTTTCCCAAGGCAGGCTTGAGGTTCGCCCAGCAAGTAGGGACTAAATGATAATCTGGAGATAAGTGGCATGCACTGATAAGCAGCTCTTGCACCCACTTGCTCTCTCACAGGCACACAGCTACTCTCTCAGGGATCAGCTGAGGCAGGAATGCGCTGTGGGAGATCACCTGGTCCAAACCTGCCCAAAGCACGACCAGCCAGAGCAGGTTGCTCAGGACCATGTCCAGACAGGTTTTCAGTATCTCAAAGGCTGGATAAGCCACATCTTCTCTGAGTATCATCTTCCAGAAGTTAAACACCATTAGAGGTGAAAATTACAGACAAAAAGTACAGCTGCCTGCATTGCAGTGCCACTAGTGCCACTAGTCTCTGCTTCTCTGCTTTTTGGGAGGATTAATCCTTCCAAAAGTTCTCTGAAATGGACTGCGGGGTCCTTCAGACTTATTGAAAAAATGTAAAGCCCAAAATACAAACAGAAGGTGTTTTGTGCACTACAGTCCTTGCTCTGGTGAATTCGAAATTGCCTGAGATCCACTGGGAACTACTTCCCTTGCCCATGGTTTAAAGCAGTCCTGCTGGACAAGTCATAATTAAGCAAGTGTGGTGCCCGGTCACCTGTAGTAGGGTGGCTTTTTCGCTGCCTTACAGGGGTACATCTGCTTGTGTTGCCCCTGTAGACAATGATAATGGCCCTCTCCCTGCGCAACCGCTGCATAAAAATAGTTGCAAATATTCCTTATTCCTTTATTTTCCCTTTGATATGTGTCAGCTGTTTTATATCACAAGGCTGTACGCCACTTCCATTTCCAACCGCTGAGCTTTGGAGCCAGTTTTTACCTCGTGGTATGTCCTGTGCTAAGAAATACACTGAAATTGGAAGCCTTGGGCTAAAGCATTGATAGAAGAGGAGGAAAGGTAATATTTGCAGTCCTTGCTTCAAAAATCCAGTATAAACCCTCAGCCTAGCACTGGCATTTATGAAAGCAACGCAGAGCAACTCATCTGTTGTGTCACTTTCTCATTATAAACTTTGCAAAGGTACACTTGGAAAGGATGAAGGAGTCATTTGCAGGGAAAAGAAGTGTTGAGATCTATCAAGACAGATCAGGAACACTGGGGGTGACAGTGCAATGGAAAAGACGTCCTGAACACTGGAGTCCCTGTTGTTTTCATGGCTTTTCTTCAAATGGAAGATGCTTGACCCCACCTGAAGTACTGCATCCAGCTCTGGGGTCCTCAGCACAAGAAATACATGGGCCTGTTGGAGTAAGTCCAAGAGGGATGGAGCACTGCTCCTACGAGGAAAGGCTGAGAGAATTAGGATTGTTCAGCCTGGAAAAGAGAAGGCTTTGGAGTGGCGTAATTGTGGCCTTCCAGTACCTGAAGGGAGCCCACAGGAAAGTCAGAGAAGGACTTTTTACAGGGGCCTGGAGCGACAGGACAAGTGGGATGGCTTCCATCTGACAGAGCGTAGGTTTAGATTAGATATNAATTAGGATTGTTCAGCCTGGAAAAGAGAAGGCTTTGGAGTGGCGTAATTGTGGCCTTCCAGTACCTGAAGGGAGCCCACAGGAAAGTCAGAGAAGGACTTTTTACAGGGGCCTGGAGTGACAGGACAAGTGGGATGGCTTCCATCTGACAGAGCGTAGGTTTAGATTAGATATTAGGAAGAAATTCTTTACTGTGAGGGTGATGAGGCCCTGGCACAGGTTGCCCAGAGAAGCTGTGGCTGCCCTATCCCTGGAAGCGTTCAAGGTCAGGCTGGATGGGGCTCTGAGCAATCTGGTCGAGTGAAAGGTCTTGCTGTCCATGTCAGGGTGTTGGAAGAAGATGATCTTCCAATCCAGGCCATTCTACTGCTCTTGCTCAAGTCTAGAAGCCTTCAGTCAGCAATGATGGAACTCCACCAATACCTGCTCTCTGGGCAAACCAGGAGCCTCCAGGTGCAGCAGCTTTTGAAGAGGGCTGCCCTGTGCTGGTGCAGTGCTTTCCCTGCCAGCTGAGCCAAGCGAAGGCATCCCTGCTGCCCCATCTCCCCTCCTTCAGCACCAGAGTGCTCTGTCTCTCCACTGCAACCACTGAACCAGCCCTGGCCTTTTCCAGACCCTTCTAGGGTCCTTAGAGAGGCACGAAACCAGCTGCAGCCTTTGCTGAGTCCCACTGGCTCACGAGGAGCACCCACGGCTGGGCAGGGAGGAAGGTCAGGCAGGACAGGGATGAGTGGGTGTGTTGGTGCAGCTGGTTGGCATGAGGTGGGCTGAGGAGGTGTGTGCTGCCAGCTCACACCCTTGCCCTCCCTACATGGAGAAGAGAAAGAGCCATAACCTCGTTCATACCAAGGCACACGGTAACCAGAGGGTCGGAGTGCTCTCGCTGGCTTTGTGCCTTCCTGAGTTTCTCCACATCCTTTTCCTTATGCAGCCTCCTCTGCTTTTGCAGGGGGGCAGGCACAGAGTGTACATTGTGTTCCGCTGGCTTGTTTCCACCCAAAGCAGTTCCCTGAGCTGATTCACGGTGTGGTCTGAGAAATGGTTGAGTTGATGTTACTTCACAGGCCGTGGCAGGGCTGGTCCTGGGAACATGCAGCACTGGGCAGAGGGAGGGCCCCTGCTCTGGGCAATGCCCTGCTCCAGGATCACACCTTACCCTTCAGGTGAGGGAATGGGTTGTAGAGCAATGGCAAAAGAGCCAAACTGCATCCACACACACAGCCAGGCACTCAGTTTAAAGTTTTAAAATCAGAATCACAGAATCATTTCAGATTGAAAAGACCTTTAAGATAATCAAGTCCAACCATTAACCCAGCACTGCCAAGTCCACCATTAAACCATGTCCCTCAGTGCCACATCTACATCTCTTTTAAATACCTCCAGAGATGGTGATCTCAGCAATTCCCTGGGCAGTCTGTTCTGATGCCTTTAAGGGAAGAAATTTTCCCTAATGTACAATCTAGACTTCCCCTGGTGCAGCCTAAGGCCATTTCCTTGTGTCCCGTCACTTGTTACCTGGGAGAAGAGCCCGACCCCACCTGGCTCCACCCTCCTGTCAGGGAGCTGTAGAGAGTGCTAAGGTTCCCCCTGAGCCTCCTTTTCTCCAGATCAAACATCCCCAGCTCCCTCAGCTGCTCCTCATCATATTTGTGCTCCAGACCTTCCCCAGCTCCATTGCCCTTCTCTGGACACACTCCAGCCCTTCAATGTTCTTGCAGTGAGGGGCCCAGAACTGAACACAGGATTTGAGGTGTGGCCTCAGCAGTACCCAGCACAGGGGACAGTCACTGCCCTGGTCCTGCTGCCACACCACTGCTGATTCAGGCCAGGTGCCATTGGCCTCCTTGGCCACCTGGGCACAGCTGGCTCATGTTCAGCTGCTGTAACCAGCTCCCCCAGGTCCTTTTCCCCAGGGCAGCTTTCCAGCCACTCTGCCCCCAGCCTGTAGCACTGTTGGGACCCAAGGGCAGGACCCAGCACTTGGCCTTGTTTAACCTCAGACCATTGGCCTCAGCCCATCAGTCCAGCCTGCCCAAAGATTTATTTTACTATCATTATCTCTGAAGGATGAAGGTGGCTAAGAGGAGTTTCACATATTACCAAAGGCGTGCAATGCCTTGCAGGGCCAAATCCTGTATTGTTTATGACAAGTTTTCACCTTTTCTTTAAAGCACAGTCTCAAACTGTAGCAACTCTAAAACCTCACTTGGAGATGATGAATTTTTAATGTGATCAGCCCTGACTGCATACCTGGTCAGTCAAGTAGTGCAGCGATGTGTCTGTCCTCATTGATGTCAAGGCCTGGAACACCACAGGATTCTCAGCAAGCAGCTAGTGCAATGATCACAAATAAATAGCTCACTCTGGGGTGAAAATTAGGGTGGAATAAATTTAAGAGATCCATTTTTTGTTAAAATAAATTTTTGAAAACTACATTGGAATACATCTACTGCCACAATGGTTTTTTTGAGCACACAAATAAACTAGAGCCTGCTTCTGTGCTAGGGTACTTGAGCATAGTCATCCATTCCTAGCAGGAACCACTGAAGTTTGAAGTCTTGCCTATATGAATCCCAAACCAATATGAATAGCTTAGCTTTTTTAGAACTACACAAAAGTTTTAGGCTGTCAGTGTTGTTGTTTATTTAGTTACACACACACAAAATGAAATGCCTGGAACATGGCATTAAAGACAGCCTATAATTAAGTTGGCTTGACAGAACATGCCAGAATAATCCACGTGACCTGTGGTACAGTCTTTTTCTCCAGGGCTTCTTGATGTTCATGTCTACATACAATTAGATTGCGTGGAGTTTGGTCATGTGTCTGGCTCACTTAAGAGGGTATGTGCTGCTTTGGCGGCTATTTAATATACTCTTTGATCTCTTTCCACAAAAAAAAAAAAAAA
>VXAZ01005119.1:55610-105222 GCA_013399875.1 Gymnorhina tibicen
AATTGAATGTTTTTGAGTACACTGCAACATTTCAATGCGGAGCATTTAAGACACTAAGAAATTCCTAGGTCAGGCATTCCTAAGACTAGACGGTTTCTGGAAGAGAACAGAGCCAGCTGCAACTATTCTACCTGCAGTGAGGACTGCTTCTTTACAGGCCTGAACATGCCTGTTCCCCAGCAGTCCCTGAAGTTTTAGTGTGGGAAGGACCAGTGTGGCCCAGTTAAGTGAAAGAATCAAACAATAAAAATTGTCTTCCTGTGAGAACAAAGGACATTGCTGCCTCAGTGAAGGTTTCCAGCTGCTTTCACACAGGTCTCAGGAGGCTCACATGATGATGGTATTGTCCACCTTCAAACCTGCAAACACACTTCTGCAATGAAAGTGGAGAAGGGATATTGGAGGTGGGGAGGGCAGGGAGGGGGATGCTTCCTCTCGAACCACAAGGCTGGTGGAGATGCTGGATCACAATTATCGTCCGTTTTGCCTGGTATCCTCTTTGCAACACTGAATGCCCAGGAAAGAAGCTGGGAAATCTGGAAACATGTCCTGACACATCCCAGAAACAGCTTCAGAGCTTTGACCTACCTGATTCTGTTCCTGAGCCAACGCTGGTATTTTGCCACAAATAGTACCAGATAAAATACATTCCAAACTCTACCACACAGACAAATGAAGAGTGAAACAAAAGTTTCTGTGAAGTTGTATGCATTTCATGGAAGCTGGTTTTCTTTGCTTAAGAAATCCAGAGTGATAAAAAAGTATTTCAAATCTCAATGAAGGTGTGATTGCATACAGTTGACAAATATTTGCAATTGTGTAACGTGTCAGTTGTGGAAACCAAAAGTGATATTCCCAGAGCAAGATTATGCCTGAGCTTGATTGGATTTGATGCTCTTGGAGGTCTATTTCAGCCTATATGATTCTATGATGCTACAAATCCATGATTTCATAGCAAAGGAGAGACGTGCAGCACAGATCCCCACTCAACTCCAAGGGCGGTTCCATCACTCCCAGAGTGCCTCACGCCCTGTAGATTACACCAGCCAAAGTCAGAGGAACCAGTGTCAGACCAGGGCCTCTGTAGGTAGGAGATATTCAGTTCACAGCAGCTTTCCCCTGGCTGACATCAGTTCTACCAGATGTCCTGGTCTCTTCACAGGATCAAGGGTGCAGTTAAAGCGACTTGACTCGTGCAAACACACACACACACAGCATTTACATTTCCTGTCAGTGCTGTGAATTTCGATCCTTCCTCTCCACCTGATAATTCAACACTTAGAAAAACTTCCATTGCGAGCTGAGAGCTTTTTTTCAGCCGTGTGCAGTGTCCCTAAGAAAGCCAGCAAGACAAAAGCTCTCTCTGGTGGTGTATTTCAGTAGTTGCACTTTCCTTTCCCTCCCATTCCAAGCACACCGAGCAGCCCGTTGCTGTCCCTCCCTTTCCTGATGAACCCACCCCGAGCTGGACCAGGATTAGTGACAGTACTGGAGGAAACGGTGAGTAGGACATCGTCCTGTTTGAACAGAGCTGAACACACTTGGGGGAAAACAAGACAGGATAGACGGAAAGCTGGAAACTCTATCTAAAGCTGTGAGGTCAGAAAATTCCCATGTATTGGCATTTATGAGTGTTTCATACATATCATTAAGCCCAAACACATCTAGGAGCTCAGGAAACAGAATCTATCTCAGGTTTTAATGATTTACTTATTCTTACAGGTACAATTTCTTACTACAGCAAACTATAACCTGTCTGCTTTTTCAGCCCCAGGAGAGAGCTTGGAGCAGCAGACATGCTTACGTTCAAATCCAATTTCTGTGGGTAGCACTGACTGCTGAGCAGCTATCATTCTAAATTCACTTGCCACTTCCCAGGTGGAAACATAACAAATAAGTTAATGCCCTGGGAATGAAAGGAGGCAGAATAGCCATAGCTTGTGTAATTTGCTGCTGATTTCTCTGAGTACAGTTCACATCAGTAGAAGATTTATGCTTAATATGGATAGTGTTAGTGCAGCTAGCAATAACTTATAAGACAATGTGCCTTCCCATCCTTTCACATAATATCATTATGCACCTTTTTGAGGGGAATGTGTTCTAAATAAAAATAAACTTCTACAGGATAAAAAATTCATGATACCGAGGAATCCTTCAGTCTCCAAGTCAAAAGCTAAGGCACAGACTGTGTTGTTTCTTTACATGCATATAATATTCACTCGTCTGTCCAATACAGCCCACTTACCTTTGAACACTGGAAAAAAATCAGATGTCACACAGTCATATTATGGCTGTCTCCTTATTAGGCATTTATATGTATTCAGCACGGGTTTGCCATTCACCATATTGTGAGAATGATAGATTTCAGTGAATTGCCTTCTCATTCCAGTGACCTATTTGTACCATTTGGCACACACATCTAATGAAGGCAGGAGAGCCTGGAGTCAAAAACCTCTGGGTAATGCTCAGAAACTCATCTGATTGCTATTAGGCTGTTACAAACATCACTGTATTTTGTACGTATAGATACATATGTATGTGTATATATGTACATACACGTGTGTACGTAGATTGGGTTTTTGCTTTCTGTATAACGAACTAGCACATGACTGGGAAAATGACGTGCAGAATTTTGGACCTGTGACTTCAGAAGAACTGTTCACAGGTACAAACGAACCGTTTCCTTAGGTGCTCAGTTAGGGTTAAGGTCAGGGTTAGGATTATGCGGATACCTAGGCAACTCGGAATGATGTGCAGGGACATGAAAATTTCATAAGCAAATTTTTTATTTCACAAGAAATAATTGCACATGCCAAGATTAAAATGCCTTTAGCACTTTGTCATGTTTTGGAAGAATTTTAAGACAAACAAATATATTTGATAAGAATCTGGTGTTGATGCTGTCTCTGTCATGGACATATAAACAGGTTTCCAGTCTGCCACATGAGAAAAACTCATAAAGTCTTATTCGTTATCCTTCTAAAGTTTTCCACTCCTGTTAAGTAACAATGCACTCCAAGCACAGGTGGCCTTAGAATACCCCTAAAGCAACCAAGAAACTTGTGTCTTGTATCATAGTCCTAACAATTCTTGCAAGCCTGACTTTCCATGTGTTTGAAGAAGTATTTCTTGATTAAAAAGATAGGTTCTGATGTTTGCTTTATGGCAGAGGATCTTTGGTGTGCTCCAGGAGCAGCATGCTGTGTGTGACTGAGAGCACACAGAGCTGGATTACAAATATACATAAAAGACATGTATTTATATTGCTTCTTGCAGAAACATACCTGAACATCTTTGTCACAGCCCTGGTGGACAAAGAGGCTTTCAGTGGTGGTTTTGCACAGGCAGGGTAGAACACGTATCTGGCATGGCCAGCAACGGTTGTCTTTTAAAGGAGGATTCCTCCAGCTGATGTAATGCACTGTGCTGATCTTGACCTCATTCCATCCCAGCAGTTTAGAGGTGTAAGTCTGCCTGTCACTTTTCATAGTACTTAGTTCACTGCTGAAACTGGAGTCTCACCTAGGACAGCGGGCACCAGGGAAACAACCTTTTCATCCATTTCAAAAGAAGATTCAAGAGCAATTGCAATATTTTCTTCTTCTGGCTTACTTCTAGCCTGCTGCAGAGTCCAGAGGAGAGAGTGAGCTGATGATACAGGGGAGGAAACCTCTGAGAGAACAACCAGTTTGGGACCAAATCAGAAGCAAAGTGCTACCCTTTGTCTGGAGCAGGCACCAAGCTTTCCAGTGCTTGTTCAGGCTTGTTCTGAACACAGAAACAATGGTGCAAAATCACTGTTCACCAGTGACTCCTGAAATTTTAGCTTGCTCACACCTCTCCCCAGTGTCTCAAGGGATGGGGGTGATGCCATCTTGGTTTTTGCCTTTTTTTCTTTTATATGTTCTCTGTATTCTTCACACATCTATTTGGAGCTCTGTAGCCTGTTGTTGTATTCTAGATAGTTTTCCCAGTACTTTTCCATGCCCTTTCCCCAGGCAGGAAGACAAAACAAATTCCAGAACTCCAAGCCCCTGAGGGTACAAGGCCCCTATCCTATCTTGGTTCTTCCTGGCTACCAAGGCTGAGAACAACTCTTCGAGATACATTGCATGGACAAAGTACAGCTAGTACCAAGGGGTGGGAGCTCCAGAGAAGGGGCTTGACCTGGAGGGAAATTGCATCACCACTTGTCCTCCTAATTGGTGCTTTTTATCAATTATGCTAATTTCCTAAAACCTATAGAAGCTGTATTCACCCCGTGTGGGTGGGCTTTTGTGGACATTCTCCATAAACTGCCCCTGGAGGCCTCCAAATAAAGATCCACTTTTATGTTACCTCCTATACTAAAAATTATCTCGAGTTTCATTTTTAGTTTGAAAAAGGCAACAGGGGCAAAGCTGGGACTGTGAGCTGGAGCTGTTGCTGTCTAAACAGAGGAGAAAGTAGTGCTGCTGGATCTGGACTTGCCTTAATGTAAACCTGAGCTGATGTCAACCTTTAGCACGTGTTTTTTCCGCTGTCACGTAAGAGTTGGTTACTTCTACTCTTCTTCCACAGGGATTTTATACTGCCCAGGAAATCTGAGCTTTCCATTAAAGACTACTTTCCATGCATACTGAAACAGATGCCATTTCACACACAGAATATGTATAATTTCCCTCTTTTTAGTGCATGATGTCCAAGTGAGTTCTTGTCCTTCACTTCTCTTCCAATCCCTTTACTTCCTGTCCCAACCAGAGACTGGTTCTGGATAGATGGGGCTTCTTAAGCCAACAAGCCAACTTTGTGACATGGGAAATGCAGCCAAGAATGGTTTTATCTTTATTAATAAATGACCAGAACCCAGGTAAACAGGGAGGTGGCAAAATGATTTATTGTGAACACAACACTGACCTCACAGCTACACTACGATGGAGTAAAACATTAACCTGAAGAAAGGGGGCATTGTGTTCATAAATGGATAAGTGGTGTTTATAATCACCTTGTTACTTATACCAGTCCCATGAAACTGAAAAGCAGGTTAATTTAGTAATGTATACTCTCAGTAAAATGGTATTAAAGATTTTCTTCAAGAGCAGCCCTGGGAGCAGGACTTGGGGGTGCTGGTGGGTGAGAGGCTGGACATGCCCCGGCCATGTGCTCTGGGAGCCCAGAACTCACTCATGTGCTGGGCTGCATCCAAAGCCCTGTGGGCAGCAGGGCAGGGAGGGGATTCTGCCCCTCTGCCCCGCTCTGCTGAGACCCCACCTGCAGTGCTGCATCCAGCTCTGGGGTCCCAGCACAGAAAGGACAGGGACCTGTTGGAGCCAGGCCAGAGGAGGCCACCAAGGTGATCAGAGGGATGGAGCAGCTCTGCTGTGAGGAAAGGCTGGGAGAACTGGGATTGCTCAACCTGGAAAAGAACTGGGGTGACCTAATTGTGGCCTTCCAGTACCTGAAGGGAGCCCGCAAGAAAGCTGGAGAGAGACATTTTACAAGGGCATGGAGTGACAGGACAACGGGGAATGGCTTCAAACTGAATGATGGTAGGTTTAGATGAGATTAGGAAAAAATTCTTCCCTGTGAGGGTGGGGAGGCCCTGGCACAGGTTGCCCAGAGAAGCAGTGGCTGCCCCATCCCTGGAAGTGTTCAAGGCCAGGTTGGATGGGGCTCTGAGCAACCTGGTCTAGAGGAAGGTGTCCCTGTCCCTGGCCAGGGGTTGGAATGAGGTGATCTTTAAGGTCCCTTCCAACCCAGGCCATTCTATGATTCTATAATTCAAGCAGCCCGAAAACATGACATCCTTATACTAGAGAAGCTGTAGGACTGAACCATGACCAGGCAGAATTTTCTCCTCTCTGTCTCAAAAATCAAGCTCTAAGCTGAAATGGACATTCAAGACAGAACCTTCAAACCAGTGTTTAAACCTGGACCTGCTGTCAACCAAAATGCAGCTTGGGCTGCTTCCTACCAAGCCTCCTCCCTCTCCTGAAAGTCTGGCCATTAAGTTTTAGTTGCTTAGTCATATGTCACATAATCTGTCTTCTAGGCACAAATGCTGTCAAAATACTGTTAATTAGTGTATGAGAATCCATTTGGTAAACTAATGTTCCTTTAAAAAAAGGTTAAAAACAAGCAATGAATTGGCTCATGTTGGAGCTGTCTGCTGTATTGTACAAAGTGCCTGCTTCACTGGAAAACTAATCCAAAGTAATCCTCTTTTGAGATCACCGATTCACCATCTGATTTGTACTCTGATTTGCACCAGGAATGCCTGCTGTGGCAAATTATTCCAAAGTGGCAGATTAGATTATTTTTCACTGCCTACACTTTGATCTCCAAAAACTACGAGACAGCACAGTCTTTCCAACAGCTGCCGAAAAAAACTGAAAAAAATATGATCCATGCATTTTTATATAGTCTCCTACTGGGAATAAACCTAAAATAAACATTGTATTTTGACAGTCATACCTCAACTATCTGTGAAGGGAAGGTTTGTAGATTAAAAGCTTTGCTTTTAGCTTTTCCATAATCCTATCCTTCAGCTTCCCATTTCCTCTTTTTACCTAATGACTCACAATTCTGTCAACCTTTCCAACTAATGCCTAGGTATATTTTCTCTTCTTTTGCTCCCACAGCTCTCATTGCTGGAAGAATTCTGACCTGCTGAATGCTGTGGACTTTGATACGGAAAACCTGGTTTGGGGTTATCTTTCTGTTGCAGGGGCCCTCTTCGATCTGTGGTATCTCACTGAACTAATTACTGATTTGGTTCTCTCTCTGTAAAATAAAGACAACCATCTGCCCACTCCTTCACCTCTCAGCATTTGGTTGCATTTATTATTTAGATTACAGGATCTATGTGGTAGGATAGGTTTCTTACTCTTTGCCTGTCGTATCTAACACTGTGAGGCCAGTCTGGGTCAGAATATTGGACTCAAGCCTACCACAAAAATAGCAATATGATATTATTTGCTAGTGATAAGAGTGTGTTTAATATTTTAACCAAATTAACACCTGAAAGAAGAACATTATTAGGTTTCTGCCTTACTACATTCCTATTTCCTAACTACACCAGAGAGGGTAACAACAATGCACATGTTAATATGTGCGTGTGGTGGGTTCTTGTACATAAAATACTGTGGGAGGTTTTTGGGTTTTATGGGATTTTGTTTACTTTTGTATAATTGTTCCATATTCTTAACCTATTATTTCCCCCCAAAAATTGCCCTTTCATTAAATAATTCCAGCAGTTCAAGACTAAAGTGAAGCAAAATCAAGTATCATGAGATACAGTAAGAGTGCAGAATCTAGTACTTTCTTCATAGCTGTACGTGCCACTTCATCATCACGAATGTATAATATCAAGTCATTAAGGAAGGACATTCTGCCATGTGTTTTTTCTCTTCAGTTACATAGATTAAGTTAACATTAACTAAATCCGTAAGATAAATCAGGATTACAAACTGGGAATAGAGGAGTACAGAGGAGATAGAAGGACAGAAACATGTTCAGATTTCAGAAAGTTTTGGATTCGTGGCTGTGACACTTTGCCATATCTCATGAATACACAGGGTGATGGTCCCTGGATGAGGTACAGCAATCATATCAACACTCATTTGAAAAACATCGACATTACTAATTAGCTTGAGGCTGATTTTATGAAGTCTGTCAGACTTCTTAGGTAGCTGTGTGATATATCCAGCAGAACTGATAACTGGCAAGAAGCAATTAACCACATTTCTCTCTTTGGTGCCTGCCAAAAATGTTTTAACTTCCAAATAGCAACAGTTCCAATGAATATAAACAAATGCAAACTTCTCATGGCAGGTTGAGCTGCTTATGGAGTGAATCTGACTGAAACTGATGTTTTCATAATGCATCCAGATTTGATGGACAGAAATTTCCACAGGCAACCACAGCACATCCTTTGCATCGCTTTAATGAAGCTGCAGTTTTCATTCTTAGCTACATCTTGTTGCCTGAGCAACAATGGTTTGGATTTGGCTTGCTCTGTTTCTCAGTTCTAGTCAAATTAAGCGGGGAAAGAAAAAAAACCCGACAAACCAGCAGCATGGAACTCAGCAAAAAGTTCTGTGCTCTTCTAGCCCCATCTCCCACAGATTCACTGCCGACCCAAAGTGTGCCCAACAGAAACAAAGAAGAAACAAAAGGGTTCTTGCTGCACAAGTTTAAAGGCACAGAGCTTCAGCAGCATCTCTAAATTATGGCATATGTTGGCTCTAATAATGAAGTTGCTTGACAGGGAAAATTGAAAAAAGGAAAAAAAGAGAAAGGCAGGAAGGTAAAGAGGGGAAAGTGGCCAGCAGGAAAGCAGCAGCAGGGTCCAGGAGGCTTGGAAGGCTCCCTCTCATGCAGCAGTTGGCTGTGATGAGGATGATGAGGCGTTTTTGCCATACTCTTCCAGTAGCACAACACTCCAGTTCTTACCAGCCCAGCACCTCAGGCCACCCATCACATCTGGGTCTGCATGGTGAGGTTACCTGGCCGGGGGGACTGAAATGAGTGGCATAAACAAGTTTCACACAGGGTTTCCAAGCAGTTCTCCAGTGGCATGAGCCTTTCCTCTGCTCAGACAGAAGTCAAACTGACAAGCTAAAGACAACCCCAGTCTGAGTTGTGCTTTTGCTTTATAAATCTTATTTTTCAGGGCTTGTATACCAGAACCATGTTGTCATGCCTCAGTTGTTCACAATGAAGACAAGAACTGGAATCTAAGCAAAAGAACTGTTTCTTTTTTTTTTTTTTTCCCTTTTCTGGAGGGGAAAGTTCAAATGCAGATTTTCTGAAAGTGTCTGTTTAACATAACATGCTGTTTGAAAATTAGGCACTTATACCCCAATGAAAGTCTTTCAGAGAAAGCTCTCTAGTGAGAAATATGTTAAGCTTAATATTATCTTTCTCATCAGAATAAATTAATTGCACAGAGAGAAAATCAGCCACACTCAAATGCACAGCTTGTTATACCCTATGAATTTCCACTGTGCCTGAAAAACAAGTAACAAACATAAAGTGCATTTCCTACAGTGCTCATTGCTGGATAGAGTTCATGCCAATTACAGGGTTGTGTTAACATCTCTGGGAAAGCATGAATAATATCTAAGTTGGGAAACACTTTTTTTGCTAAATATTAGCTCACATCCTTCACACTTCAAATAAAGGAAATAACAGTTTGACATCTAGTTGCTGTTACATTAAGTATCCAGCCCTACTCTAGTATTACATAAATATTAACATGGTATTAAAGCAAAATCATGTAGTAAAATTGGAAAAAACCACACTCAGTGCATAATTTAAAAATTCATACACATAAAATATGTAATATAAATATGCATAAATACAGATATAGCATCTAAAGTCCAAGAATAAACAGTACATCTAAAGACATTTTAAAAATAGAATGATGACCAGCAGCTTTAGCAGAAATGGTCAGACAAGCAATCCTAACTGCTAAAGATTTCAACAGCAAATTCCTTTTATTAGATATATTTTTCCCTGCTCAGCTATTTGTTGCTGATTCTTATTACAAGCCTCTCTTCAGTGATGCACTCTTGAAATCTCGCTGTTTCTGAACACGCACATTCCCCACACATGAATCATCTCACAGCAGGACAAACCTAATCCTTATTTTTCCGCATGGCAGCACAGTGCCGAGCCAGAACATTCAGGGGACACGGCGGAAGAGAACCCGACACAACTCTCAGTGCACGATACATCCTTCATCTTCTTCCGTACATTTTCTTGCTCCAGGCAGCTCACTGACACGCCAAAATATGGCTTTTTAGTGTAATACAATAGGACAACAATTTACTTGTGTACAATGCATTTTATGAATAGTAATAGCATTGTTTTAGGTCAAGTAACAGTCAGGCTTACTTTCCAACTAAAAGGATCAGTGGAGTTGATCCTGAGTGGATCCTGATCCCTAGGAGTCAGGGAAAGTGGTCCTGAATCCCATTTTCCCCTTGGTCCCCCAGAGCTCCATGCTGTGTCAGCCATTATCCTGCTACTAAAGGTAAAAAAAAAGCAAACCATGAGTTTTCCATCCACCACAGTGGTAGTCAGGGAGTCTGGGAAAGGTGAAAACCCTTACTTTTGCAGAAAACTCCAATGCCACGAGGCATTCAAACCCTGCGGGATCCCTTCCTGGCCCGTACCACCACTCTTCCTCAGCTGTGGGTGGCAGAGGAGCCCAGTGCACCCACCTGGTGTCCTCCATCCACTTCTGGCACCCTCAAAAAGCTCATGATCAACAAGTCAGAAGGCAGATGAGATTGCCAGATCCCAAGGTTACACAAAAACTGATGAGAGGGCAAAGGTCCAGTCCCTGGACTGCAGCTTGTCCACCTTGATTCCTTTTTACAGCAGACTTGTCAGGTTTGGTGCTGTGGCCACTGCCCTGGGGAGCCTGTTCAGTGCCCAGCCACCCTTTGGGTGAGGAACCTTTTCCTGATATCCAACCTAAACCTGCCCTCACAGCTTCAGGCCATTCCCTTGGGCCCTGTCACTGTCACCACAGAGCAGAGATCAGTGCTGCCCCTCCTCTTCACCTCATGAGGAAATTGTAATTTCAGTGAGGTCTCCTCTCAGTCTCCTCTGCTCCAGGCTGAACAGACCAAGTGCCCTCAGATGCTCCTCATACAGCTTCCCCTCAAGGCCCTTCACCATCCTTGTGTCCCTCCTTTGGACACTCTCCAATAGCTTAATGTCTTTTTTTATTTGTGCTGCCCAAAACCGCACACAGGACTCAGGGTAGTTTCTTTCTTGCATGTCTCAAAATTTTTCAAAGAAAGACTAAACTATTACGATTTTCTCTTCTTATCAGCAATGTAGAAAATTATTTGTAGCTCTTCATACTACAAATACAGAGTTTTTTGTTAGCATTTCCACTTCTTATTACAATACAAACTAGGCCAAGAGCAGCTCCTGCAGAGGTCTGCACAACAGTCATTAGAATGTGTCTTGTGACATCAAGACAGACCCATTGCTTACCACACCCCTGTTCTACCCAAGTGCTTCCTGACGGCATCTCCTCCTTTTCTGTATCCAGATGGAGCAGCTGAAGGCATTACCTATCCACCATTCTGCTGACAGATTGTTCTGCTGGCACAGTAGAAACTGTACACACACACACATCAAATTAACCCCAGCAAAAGCCTACCCAAGCTCATTTAATCCATCCCCATTCGCTTATTGCACTGAAGCCAAAGCAGAGGCCCTAGAATGATAAACAGCCATCAGACACTCTTAACACTGGTCATGGAAATACAGCGTTGAGAGATGATAAAGGATTCCTCTTTCTTTAAGAAAAAACCAAAATTCAACCCCAAAAAAACTTGAGCAAAATGTAGGACATGTGCTACGTCCTAGGAAAGTAACCACCCCACCTCCCCAGCCTCCTGCAGCACATGGTCCAGGGCGAGAGACCAAGAGCTCAGAACTGTGTGGCAATTCAAGCCTCACAAAAGGCCAAGATTTTGATCTGGGCGAGAAGCAGAGAACAGAAGTCCCCCCTCAGCTCTGGTTCACCTCTGGGCTAGAACCACCTGGCATGGCAGCCAGCACTACAGGGCATGGTGTCTGTGGTTTGGGACTGTGTGCTCGAAGCTAATCCAGGGCACAACTGCTATGGACCAACATATTGCTTGTTGGAGGGATTATGACAGGCAGTGCTCACTGTTAAAGACAGTTAATCTTCTAAAATTTTGCTCTAAGGTTTGAAACTAGCCTAGCTACTTCTAAACTCACCCGTCATAGAAATGCCTAGTTCCTGATTTAAATTACAGAAACATGTATAAAAATTGTGGAATTACGCATTTTAATGTGTGAAACTTTTTTGTCTGTCATAGGACAGGAGTTGATGTGTCAGTGCTCCCTTTCCCAGTTTCAGCAACTCACTCCTTTGAGGAGTCCTGCAAAGTTTCCATGCACCTCATCTCCATGTTAATGCATGACATGAGGTTTTTTATTAGAATTACCACCTTCTTTTCCATTAACCTCCAAAGCAGGACTGTTGGACTTCATGGAAAAGCTTGATTTCTGATAAGAGGAAAAAAGTCAGAAGAACATATGTGAAAGGAACACAATTTTTCTGTAGGACAGCAAATTCTTATTGCATTAATAATGACTCAGTCATGAAGACAGAGAGCAGACAATGTCAAGTTAGATACTCAGAAATGGTAAAATGCAGAAGTGACCCAGTGTTAATGAAAACGGCAGTCATTCCATTTTTATATTTTTGCCAGCCCAAATTTTCATGGCTTTTGTTGTGATAATTGAAATTAATGTCATTTACTTTGTAACAGGCAAATTATTCATAAAGAACATGGTACATACAGCGCATTGTAAATATTTTTGCATATTCAGTGTCAGCTCATGTCTAGCTGCCACCTGAGCATTAACAGAGCCTGCACTGTATTGCAAAAGCAAGCCATTCAAAATAAATTACTTGAGATTCTTAATGTATCCCATTTTCCTGTAAAGAATGAAAGTCATGTGAGGAATAGAAATGAACTGGAATGAACGACACTAAAGTTGCAGCGATGTTATGTTAACAGTGTTGTGAAAATCCAGTGAGCTGGCTCTCCAGTGTGCAGATTTCAGCAAGCAATCTTTGAATGTGGTATTGAATTACAGTGAAAGATGCTGGGCCTTCCTTTTAAGTAATGATTTCTCTCTTTACCTTCCACACTGCTACTGGAGTTGAGATTGAATAAGTTATTTCCCTTTGTTTGTGTTTGACCCACCTCTATTTTGTCAGTAACACAGGAGACCTGGAGCCGGCACTGCGGTGCCAGTCACCCACCTGCGCGGCTGCTGAAGCCAAAGGTAGTTTGCCCACATGGATGTTCCACCAGGCGCCTTAGGGAGAGGCTCGGAATGACGCCAGAGTCACATGAAATAACTGCATACGTTTTTTGCAAGCTCATAGTTGATGACAACATCAGCGTTATCAACTACCATCTCCTGTAAGCCTTAAAAGGAAGGTGGCAACTGCTGCCAGCGTGCTCTGTCCCAGCACTGACCGGAGCAGGGTGCCCTGGGAACGTGCTGTGGATACCTATGAACGCTCAGGAAGGTTCGTACCTGTGGCAGGCAATGGGATGCATATGCAACACAATTCAAGCTGTGCATCCTACTCAGAATAAAGGGTTTCTGCACATGGTGGGAGGATAGAGGTGCCTGAAAACACCAGTGCCAAAAGCTGAGGAGTCAGTACTGCAGCCTTTGAGCACTGCAGCTGAGGATCACCACTTTTTGAATGCAGAGAGAATCTGGCTATGTGCATTTTTTTTTACATGATCACAGAGCACTGAAGCTGGAAAGCTCCTCTGGAGTTTGCCTGGGCCAAGTCCCTGTGCAGAGCAGGGCAGTTGAGTGCCTTGGGCCCTTTTAGCCCTGCTGCTGAAAGTTGTTTATTGTCTGTCTATTTTCTTGTACTTTGATCCTTCTTTCCACTTTCACACTGCCTCCTTTCCCTGTTGTCAGCACAAATACCAGTGCAGCTGCCTGCTGAACTGAATGATGAATGTACCTGAGTTCAAACTACACTTCACCATATGTAAGCAATTTTAAACCGTATCGCATCTCTGATGTGGCTCACGGCAGCTGCACCAGCGCTTATGCTGACAAGACAGGAAGGAGCCCAAGGCCAGGCAAGAAGAGTCAAGGCAGGCTGGGCCAAATCTTTCTGCAGCGTGCCAAATGCTGCCATTCAAAATGCACACGCCGGAGTCACGGTTTGAGGTTTCTTAATTTTATGCAAATACTTACAACGATACCACTTCAGACATGGATACAGCTGTGGCAATGTGAAACTGCCTTGCACTGGCACAGCTTCTGAGCCTGTTGCAGCCATACAGCCTGCAGGGCGCTGTCTGAATCCAAATGCCCTCTTGCCCATGGGACAGTTCACCTGGTGGACGGCCTGGCTCGCCCTATACCGTATGGAGCGCGCAAGACCCCACCAAGGCAGTCTGAGCCCACAGAACCAACCTCTGTAACAACACAGTTTTCCCAAAGTTCCGCATGACTGCCAGGCTTGGCCACCACGGAGAAGATCCCGGGAAGGGTGAGAATGGCTGAGCATGGCGCTGCTCCTCAGACACCCGTAATTATAATGGCTTTTGGAAAAACAGAACTCAAGTGGTCTGAACCAAATGGAGAGGAGCAGCTCGATCTCACTGCTTCCATTTGGTAGAACAATGTCAAATGGAGGGATGGAGGGAAAGCACTGCAAGTTAATCTGCTTTGCAGCAAAGCAGCTATAGGTGACATTCAGGCTTTGTGACTCTCCAGGTCCAGGCCAGCTGACTTGCATGCGAAACACCAGATGAGGTTCTTTTGGGTGTGGACAGGAGCACAGCTACCAAACAAACACATGCTTAAACTCTCCTGTGACAAGCAAGCCCCGGCAAGAAGTGAAGTATGTGAAATGCACTGCTTTTCCTCATTTAGTAGTGTTGGCACAAGAGTCAGGGAGTTTTCCACCTGCTAACCATGTGTGACCAAGCTGTTCTATGGATTATGAAGGATAAATGGTTGAAAAAATAACCCATACCAAGTAAAAATTTCCCCTGATATCTCCAACCGGTCCTAACAGCCACCTGAACACAATAATCTACAACCCCTAGGCTTCATCACCATACCTTTCAAGCCTGAGGAAGGTGGCAGAGAACAGACAGAGTGAGAATAAGTCTTCAGACTTTCTGTGTGGCATCAGACAAGCTTTCAGACTTGTGTCCTGCTTACACCACAGCAACATAAAGTTAACAGTCCTTACTTGGTGACCTCAGGCAGGGTTGACTTCTGGACTAACTACGCAACACACAGCAACTTCCAAAAAACTCAGTATCTGGACATCTGGTAAGAACACGGGGATTAGCCAAGCAACTCCTTAGAGAGATGACAAGGAAGTTTTACAGTTACTAATTTCTTGGAAAAAAAAAAATAATGCAAATTTCTTTGCAAAATTGACACGTTTACCTTCAATAACAGAATTGAACTTTTTTTTCCTTACAATATATGCCTATTAATTTAGATAAGAATTTAAGTACAAAAAAGTTTGTCACTTATTCCTTTAAGAATGGACTTTGGTGCAGCAAGCTTTGCAAATTTTTTTGCAGAAAAAGAGTTCTCCAAAATTCACTTTTTAAACAAAACTACAAGCTCGCACAGTTACTCCCACCTTTCTCCTACCTTCTTAAACACCAGCAGTTAAGCACTTAGAGGGTGGTGATCACTGAGGGCTGAAAAAGACACTCATCTTACATGGAGCACACCATAGTAAAATAGGTAAATTTCTGTAAAAATCATTACATTACAGAACATACACTAAACAGAACAGGCAGTTGCTGCTTCTCGACAAGGCAACTTTCATACTGATCCCAATGGAATTTTACCCTGATTAATTACTTGCCCGATTCACTCAGAGACAAGTTTAGGCAGCATGGAGTCAAAGGAGAGAATGAGGAATGAAATATTTTGGCATAAAAACAAGTGCTTCTTAAAGCCAAAGTATCTTTTCTGTAATTACAACGTTGAACTTAGATTTGGAACAATTTTTTTTTTGGCTATTTGAACCTGTGATATTTAGAAACCCTCCATGCTTCCATTTTTCTCAGGAAGTTATTCCTATTTCCTTAGATGGTTTTACTTGACTATTCATGTACAGTGACGAAACTACTTCTATGGAACTTTTGCTTGATAGCATCTGAGTTTATTCTAGAATTAGCTGCGCTCCTCTCGAAAGAAGAAAAAATAATTTAATAACTTTTCAGCATTATAACCACCAGTTTCACAATGGATTATGTGGTTGCCTTCAGACCACAGCGTAACACATGCCCCTGGATTAAGGTTTAAATTAATATCTATGTATTTACAATAGCTGGAAGCCAGCATCAATACTTCTCAAGAGCACAGACAGATGTAGTTAAAGGCAGGTTTGAGTCTGCATATGTTCACTGCTACTGCCTAAATTCCGTGTGTCCTTCAGTGTCCTCTGATTTATGTGGACTGTGACAGGTAATGAGTTACCAAAAACGCCCAAGTACCAGCGGGGTACCAGGCTCCGAATATTAATTTAGTAAATTCCAGTCCATTAGATCAGATTACAATGGTCTCATTCTTACATGGTTAAGTAAATTAATATTTTCATTATGAAATCAATATCCAAAGTCTACACACTGCAGGAGGCAACAGGGACCCCGTAACCAGCCTGGTTTAAAGACCACACTCTTCTTCCCTCTGGACTCCTGCACGGTAAATTGTGGAGCAGGAGGAATAAGGAAGTGCACAGACATGGATTACCACACTGCCTGCATTAACAGATTATGCTGAAGCACGTGTTAACTGTAACATCCAAGTATCTTTTATTAAGTGTTATAAAATATATACAGTCTCAAAACACAATGCATTTTGCACACAGTTTGTAAGCCCTCATGGGTATCACTACAGCATTCAATAGAGGACACACTTCCTATGAAATCAGTAGACCAGAAAGCTAAGAAAACCCAAAACTATTTCAGATTACAATCTCTTTAACACCCTGCTGCTTAAGGCTATATTTCTGCTACCTGAGTTGATTTTGTTAACTTCACAATTTTTTGCATCTCCAGGAAAGGGGTGCGGGAAGCAGAGAGAAGTGATGGTGCACGCTTTTCAAAACACAAAAGTAGTAAGAAAAATGTCAGGAGTGGCTTTGTAAACTTCGCGTTAAAAATATGAAAAAGAAAAAATTTGGTACTTACAAAACTGAATACAGCCTACTTAAAAATCTTGAATCTAAAGTGAGATCAAGTAAAAAAACCCCAGCACTTCATTTCATAATGTACTTCAGTTTCACCATACTGGAAAGTCATGCAAAAACTGATGCCTGTTTCTTCATGTTTATACCACTGTTATGTCACCAATCTTGTGTGCGATGTCATACTACAAAAAGAAAGAATATCATTAATCTATATCAGCAAGAGGCTAGATACTGTAATATACAGTAATTAAATGCACTATTCAGATCATCACACAACTTGTGGTCATTCAGATTAGGGTTCATACCAGCGTCTGACAGCAAAAGGATGCAGTGGTGCAGGAAATTGAAACTTCATTTATCAGTGGACCATTAGTTTAACTTGACAGGAAATTTTCAGTATCTCACGGTTTCCCAGTGCATACCTACTGCACTGCACTTTTAAAGTACCTTTCAAAATCCCCTCTTTCCTAAGTTTCATACCAGTAACTTGGATTGTCAAAGAACCACACAGTTTTGTTGTTTACTGCTATGAACACTCAGTTTTCTCAAAGTGCCTCATCCCAACCTGCACACTTGCTCATTTCACCATTTCCTTAGAAGTCAGTTCTAGTTCCTTGACTATTGTTACTGACTTTTCTGGGGATAATGTTTTGTACAAAGATAATAAAAAATAATTCTTTGTTCCAGTTACAGTTCTCTATCAGCTCTGCATTCTTTGACTTCATATCCTAAGACTGGTATTGTTAGAAAAATGATAACTCGGCATTTTTGCCACAACTCCATGTTACAAAATGCACTTTCTACGTGCTGCCTGTACCCAAATGCTGCTGACAGTCACCAATATTAATTCTGCAAACATGATAATACACCAGAAAACAACTCTTCCTAGTTAATAATCCATAAATGTATATGGATGTATTGTGTTTACTGGAAACATCTCATTTTCTTGCCTAATTTCAGCTTATTACAGGCCTTTGTATAATTACACCCATCCTCACAGATTTTTAAGACGTGCCTCAATGCCAAAAGAGTTTCTCCATGAGACCGGTAATTAAAACAACTGACTCAGGCTGTTTCTGCAACATCTCACTTTCTTCCTTGCACACTGCCACACTGCAATTAGAATTACACATTAAATGGAATCCTCCAGTTGCACGTGACAGTAAAAGGAACTGAGTGCCTTCCCAAAACTTTGCTTGGAAGCGTAACTCAAATCAGCACCAAGTTCTGCTTGGCATGAAATCATGACCTTTGGCTTCTTTCTATTTCAAGCTGTTACCTGGCCTGAGAACCTGCTGTACAACTTCACTGCGGCTATTGTTCACGTAATGACTCTTGTAGGGAATATTAAGAGGCACATTAATTGGGCCTGAACACTGAGGCCAGAGTGCCCTTTCTGTATTCCTGTCTTTTCACCATGGATTGCACAGCGCTCCTATTTCCCACCTCTTGCAATAATAGTTCTCAAGTTAATAATTAGCAAACGTATGCCTTCTAAAGTTTTGGCTGCTCCCCACACAGTTCATCCTATCTCATTCTATTGGAAGAGCCTGAAGAAACAGTGCTCTTGCACTCCAAAACATTTATAAATCCAGCTTTTCTCAGGAATAGGGCAGGTGTGCAAGCAGGGGTTCATGCAATGATGTCTCTACATCAAGCACACCCTCCTTGCTCCATTTCACGGATGAGTCAAGACACAATTAGCATACCCTGCTTATGGAGAAAATTCTGCTACGTGGCACACAGAGACGAGCTGGGATGTGGGGATAGTTCTTGATAGCCCAGCTGTTTGGAAAAGCAAATGTTTTTTAAAATCTGATGCTTAAATGAGCCAGAAAGGCAAAACAGAACAAATACAACACAATCTGTTCTCCCTTGCCTGCACTGCCCTGATACTTTCAGTCTTGATTTTCCTTTCCCTTCCTTCTCATCTGAGCAGATCTCTAGCAATAAAAAACTATTATTAAAATAAAGAAAAATACAGTCTGGCAAGTGAACCTTAGCATGCAGCTAGAGGCTCTTCATGCAGCTGTGATAAAAAAATAAATAAATAATTTTAAAAAAATAAAACAGCCACCCCCCAGTGTTGTAACTTATAAACAAGATGTGGTAAGTCCTTTGGATCGTGCAATGAAAACCATCAGTTAATAAGAAACTACTGTCTGCCTAGGTACTTTCAATCATAACCCCATTAAGTTTAAGCTGGAAAAGCAAGGGCCAGTCTGAAATAGACTGTATGAAATGTAGTTTAAAGTGCCTAATGCCTAAAGCAGAGACAAGTAAAACTGGTTAGGAACAAAGAATATGATAGAAAGTGACAGTAAAAAGAATGACCCTCAACAAAAGCGTGATCAAAAGCAACACACCACACTCAGAAAAAAGGGAAAACCTGCCTAAAACTCCGTCCTGCTCCAGGAGTGAAATCCATACCCGTCAGGAATAAAAAGGCAGTATGTGATAGAAAGAGGAACGTCAGGCACCAATGTAAGCAGGAAGTTGTAGGCAAAGTGTACAAAACACCAAACACAGATAATTTGTTACTGACAGGGCCAGTGATGCCAAGAAGGAGCTTTCCACCTCTGGTTGTATCTCAGCCTGTCACACACAGGGTTAGACACCTCCGAGGTCAGTAATGGTGAAGGAAAATACTTAACACATTTGGAGTCTGTATTTCCATCTTCTCACTCTGAGAATACCTTCCAAGACACCTGCAGTGAGCAGCAGGGAAAGGGTGGTGAGGAAGTATCAAATGACCCAGTGGAGTGATGAGGACACTTCCCCTCGCATTGGCAATGGGCTTTTGGGGATCTTTCACCCTCAAGAAGCTCCCTAATGGGATCTGCTCTACTGTTATTTTTCCTACAATCTGAAATACTCAAGGACCACCAGAAGTACTGGAAGAGTGACTGCTGTCAGGACGGAATTAAAGACCAGGAAGAGGCAGGGGACATAGACAACCACAAATGGTCTCATCAAGATAACTGTCTTTAAATATTACATGAAATACATGTATTTCAAAATTTCCTAAGATTATGAAAGAAATGGGAAAATGTACTAGATGGGCATCTGGCAAAGACTGAAAAGATTTACCAAGGATAGCTTTAAAAACAAATGACAGTGCAATGGGAAACTCTAGTTTCAAAAGTCATAGAGTCAACAGAACACTCCATTCTAACAGCTGCGAGAGATGATGAACGAGGAGGAAATGTCAATGTCAACAGAAAATAAAAAATAATAAAAAAAAAGCCCATCATGCAGCTAAGTCATGACAGAGCCAGGACATCAACCCTAATTCTCCACATCTTTAATCAGAATCCTCTGCCTTGGGATTCTTTCGTTATTGTTTTTATTGCTGGTGAGTGAGTTTCTGCCAGCCATGTCAGGCATTAAGGGTGTCCTCAGCCTCCATGTTCAGCAGTTCTCCCCACCATGTACAAACCATAAAGCCAGCAGCAAATAAACCAGCTCATATGGTTGGCACAGGCATGAGATGTTGTCAGAATTAAATTCACATGTATAACATAACGACCCAATTTTCACTGTCAGTTGAAATCCCAGCTTGCTCAGGTAATACCAGGGGCAGGGAAATTATGCTAATTTCTAATAGGCAACAAAAGGGACTGCTGAGCATAAAGGCTCTAACCCTTCTTCCAGACCTTTCATCTAGGAATAAAGGATTTTAGTGGGTTGGTTGAGATTCCTGCCTGCCCACCCAGTTCAGATGTGCATAGATCATACTTAAAATAATACATGTAAAATACTTCAAGTAGCAGCATAACCTTGATTTTAAAAACATAGAATTGGTGTTTAGAACTTCGATGCCTTTCAAGTGTGCAAGTCTAGCAAGATCAGAGCTGTAGGTTATCTGCACAAGAATCACAATTTTCATTGTCTTGCTACTAAATGGAAACCAACAGACATACATGATCGAGCTGAGGATTTTTTTTTCCCTAAATGAGCTGCACATGAAGAACCATCGTTGGCGACCCTAACTTCAGTCTGAAGAATATTAACATTTTAATGAGTAGCTCTAAGCTCTGGACCATACTAGGCAATTGGGCAATAGTTACACCTATTTTTTTGGTAAATAAAAGGGATATAGAAGTATGACTTCAATCCTAGCAACAGTGCGTGCACGGATGATATAGTGTTTCTCATCACAACTGTTAAAACGCATCAAAAACTACATTCATAACTCAACTGTACATTTCTAGAGCTTTTTATTAGAACTTTTTAAAAATAAAAAGGTTTAACTGATGCATATTTCTCACCTCAATTATTTTCCTGAGTAAACAATAAGAAAATAACCACCTGGCACCTTGGACGGTTCCTCAGCTTTCTGCTGGAAAACACTCTTAGCAAGTCACTGCAGAGGACTGTATGGTTGGTCACACTTAGGCACAGAGAGATACGGACAGAGGCTGCCAGAGCACCAGCTGTGGGGCAACACTCATAATTCCCAAACACACCACTTTATTACTTGGTTTCCATACAAAGCACTCATATTTAGCCATAATTTTTTTTTTTTTTCCAAGTGGGCTGGAGACAGTATGGGAATCCACAGCATTTTTTGTTTTTTTAAGTTCTGTGTTTTAAACAAGTTTTCCCATCTTAAATAGGGATACATGGTCATTAAATGAAATAGGTTACCTAAAGAGGTCACCCAAACCACTGCTCAAGTCCAAAGCAAAAGATATTGCAGTGCCTAAGCAATTTCATCTTGAATTACAGAGTACAAGGATGAAACCAGGGCAAGACCAAACAGTTCACTTCAAGCTGTGTCCTTTCAGTAAGTCTGAATTTTTCTCATGTATCAACAAGAAAGAAGGAAGAATATGTGAAAATAAACTAATTGCAAGCTTTATTTTGTATTTTACAGCTGAGATGTACTGTTTCTGGTCTTGACAGTTACAGGATTGGAAGTGACATGGAAGGGCATTTTATTTATCTGGAGAAGAAGTGCAATGCTAGCAGCCACAACATAAGCTGTTTGATATCTTTCACAAACCACCAGCTGTGCCCCAGAATTGGCATCTTCTTTAGCAGTCAAAACAATTCAGTAGTTTTATATATTCCCACCAGTTGCCTTTATTCCTGGTCTAAGGTATCGGCTACCCTCCCACCCGAGCTATTGTACCGGGAAACAGAAATCTTAAATTAATTTTATCTTGATCTCCTACAGCTAAGTAAGGCATAGCACAAGTGTTTTGACTTCAGCAAGTAGTTTCTTTGAAACACCACCCACTCAGCTGCCTGAGGAGTCATCTGTGAGTGGCTGGGGCTGCAATCAGAGCCCTCAAACATCGGGAACAAACGCTCTGCTGCACACTTTAACTTCCTTGAAATCTGACTAATCCCAACTGCTGTTTCACAGGTAAAATATTACCAAGTGACATGAAACAGGGAGATTCAGATCCCTGGATAGGATAATAGTTTCAATTACAAATCGCTGAGCAGGACAAGTCACAAGCTGTAAAGAGGTGTAACTTCACTTGTACAGCAGTAACTGGCCACAAGAAACAAAAGCTTGAGTTGCTTTCCTACTCACACAGAACTTGCCATAATTGGAAACTATTTACTAATGGTACTAAGTTACTTTTATAGCTCTTTACCATCTGACTCAGTACCCCTTCATAGCAAATTGTAACCCGAGTGATCACTGCACCCCTGGAGATGTTTGTGCCCAGAGCACCAAAAAGCTGAGTTGTCACCATTTGCCCTGTCTGGGGTGTTCAGGAGAACCTACACTTTCTTCTGCTTCTCCACACAGTACTGTTAGTAATAATATAACCAAAGCCATCACATGCGGAAGTTATGGATGGTAGGCAGAGTACAAGGCTCTGCAATTTAAGCTGTGAAGGTATGCTGGCTACATAAGCAACTCTAAACACAAAAAAGTTTTGCAATCTCTAAAAACCCCTAAGCCAGATGTGGCTGAAAACCAGGCCAGGGAAAGGCTTCAAGAAGTTGGAAAGTTCATGCATGCTTCCAGAATCCACATTCCTGATACAAAACTCCCCAGAAACTGATCAGACTCGCTGCTTTCCTCTCCCCGTTTTGCAATTAGGAAAAATTCTCTGGGAAAGAGAGTACAATACCCTTCAGGTACAGCACTCAGCTTCTGCCCTGCCTGCAGCTCCCAGAGCCGCAGCATCCAGCCCTGGAAGTGGGACAACTGTCAAGGCATCATGCAGCTCCCTGCGCTTCCCAGCGGACACACTGCCTCCAGAGGTTTTACCCTCAAGAAAAAATTAGATTACCAAAGAGAAAATGATGTGCTTTCAGATGTTAATGTCTCTTCTAATATTGCCACTTTTTAAAACTGTTACATAATCAGTTGTGTAACCAACAAGCTCAACTTCCTTACAAAGCTGCTCCCCCCTCCCTCCCTCCATGCATCAACCCTGGCATCATGCAGGGTTCCTGTATGCACTGCTTTGTTCCCCAAATAATATGGTGCAATTGTCCTTCATTCATTTCTCTAGACAGCGTTGACCAAAAGATACTTCACTAAAAATGAGGACCCAAATAGCAGCTGCTGCCACTAAATGCTATTGACTTTGCATATCCAAAGCAACCTGACCAGTGCTTCAACAGCTGAAAGCTGAAGTCTTCACAATACCAACTTACAAGGGTGACTCTAAGTTTGATTTCCAACTATACGAAAATCAAAGGATACTTAAAGGCTCCCTATTTCCAGAAACCTGACTTTGAATGGAAGTCAGAAGCAGGGACAACACAATCCTCCAGGCCAGTTTTCTGCCAGAGTGGTTATTTTATAAAATTAAAGGTTCATACTCTTCTCCTGGTAACTGTGCCTGCACCATTCTGTAAAAAGCCTAAAGCAAATTAAGAAAAGCAACAGAATCATCATAACTCAAGTACACACATTATTTTTATATTTAGATGCAAGTCTTGATGTTTTGAGCAATCACCTACAGTCATATGCAAGCAAAAGGTAGTTTTAGAATAAGCTGAGATTTGGAAAGGTAGGCAACATTCATAGCTTTCTTTCATCCTACTCTTGCTTCTGCTACTTAATCAGCTATTTTCTTTACAAACTATTCCACTTTACGAATTTTACAGATGGGAAACAAGGCTAAGTTGCTGTCATTACCTGCTTTTTAAAAGAGCCTAGCAATTAATTGCCTATCAGTATTATCATAGAGCTTTTAAAGAACTCAAGCTGCTCCATCAGGGAAGCAAATTTGAGATACTAAGCTCAATAGACACAGCCAAGACGTTCAGAGAAACAAATAAACAGCCAGATAGATCTTTTATGAAACTTTATCCAAGGCATTGTCTAATACACACACAAAGGACCACAGAGATTCTGTAGAACTACCAGGTGCTGAGTGCCCTCTGTTCTGTCAGGACACTCAGGAAAGTTCTAGATGCTTTGCTGGAATTCCACAGACAAGCTGGAGGTACTCAGCTTCTGGTTCACGGTCACCTATCCTCCAAATAAAAGACCTGAGGAGCAGCTGAGGCATGCAAGAGCCATCTGTGACAAAACTGCCACCCTAAGTTCAACACTTCCATCCTTTCCCAAGTCTTGACATGAATGTTAAAAAGAGTGTAAGAAAGGTTTCTTAGAACTCTATAAATAGAGATAAATCTGAACTTCCATTTTGATTAGGTTTCCTTTTGTATTTAATGATGTGTCTTGATTTGGAATAAAAAAAAACCCTAGAGGCTTATCCACCAATACTCCATTTAACCTCACATGCTTGTGCACACATGTATTGCATGGTCTGGCCCAGAACACATTAATATCTGAAGATAGGCATGCATTATAACATATGAACATACATACATTATGAGCAAATGTAAGCTAATTATGCCTCCAATGATATGAACTTAATACATGCCATTAATGCAAATGGAGCCCGTGCCAGACTTTGGATATATGCCCGAGATGACACTGGAGAAATCACATTAATCTCAGGTAAAATTACAAGGACAACAGTCAGTTGGTTTGCAAGGCCAAGTGGTACATAGTATCCCAAGCCAACTTCACTGAAATTTAAAAAGATGCATGTGGAGGGCTGTGAGCCCTTGGCACAGGAGCCCTTTGCACTTCCTTGCAGGAAAGAGGCCCGAGGGCCAAAAGAATCTCCCCAGAGATAAGCAACCTTCCTTGGGTTAGGGTGACAAAGTGAACCACCCCCAGCATGCTTTGTTTTTTTGTGGTAATAGCCTGCACCCAGTTGGTTAATTGGTTTCTACCCCACCCCTGCCGTTCCCATAAAAAGCCCCTGTTTCTGCCCCTGATCAGGGAGCTTTGTCACTGATCTCCCCTTCGCAGGGTGGCTGGACAATAAAGGCTGCCTCTGCGGAACTGCCATACGAGGCTCCTGTCTCTGTCCCTGAGTTCACCTTGGGTGATTTTGCAAAGAGCTGAATCACAAGAGCTGGAATCACTTGTAGCTGAGGAGTTGCTACACTTGCTGAAATCACCTATCGCTCAGGGGGGGCCTGCCAGCACCCTGGGAAGAGCTGTTCTTTGCAGGACACTCTCTACAGGAAGGTAACGGCACACCGGTGCTGACCGGCATCGGACCCACTGCGATAGATGCACATTAACGCATTAAAAACAAAAACCCTGAGCATTTTATCAGCGTGCTTTGAGGGCTCTCAACCTGCTTGTTTGAACTTTAAAGACAAAGATTATTCAGTTTCAGGAATTTTTGGTTCTACCTAAAATAAAGACGGATGAAATTGAATCTAAAATTCCTTTCCAGCCTTATTCCACTTCAGAATAACTATTGATATCTACAATTAAAAACCCCACAAAAAAGCGCATATTTTAAAATATCTAAAGTTTTACTTGCCTTGGAAGGGGGGAAATAAAAGCAATAAATAAAATTATTCATGCCAGCATGGTATACACAGCCATATTTATTATTTCACTTCCAATTACATAAAGAGAAAGCTGAAGCCATACACAAGTGCTGCTTTAAAATAAAGACAGACTACTGTTTTCTCCAACAGTTTTATTTCAAAAAGTACACAAGTCTGTCATGGAACTACAGCATTTTAAAATTTTGGATTTTGTTTTTTTACAAATTCAGTCACAATACCTGTATTTTAAAATACCATTCCCCCGAAAGTGTGAATATAAAACCTCATACTGAAATTCATATCAATGTTCAAAGTCCATGCTTTGTGCATGAGAAGTGTGATGTAACATCGTAACCTTTTGGATCCCAGGAAGCTGTTATTGCTCTGATTTCAGCTGAGCTATGCCTCAGTGCTAGGGGACTATTAAACAAAGGGCCCCAAAAAGCACCCATGGAGTGTATAAAACAACGTTTAAGTGACACAAATAGCATAATATCTTTAGACTGGAACTAAGACCTAGAGTGACCCAGAATATATACACTGCTCAGAACAAAACTAAAAGCTTGTCATGGAAACCAGTAATATACAATATTCAGCATTACAGAAAAACTTGCAATTCAGAAGTCTTACTTGCACTATTAAACAGGAAGCATACATCTAATATGAATGAGACTATCAAGAGCAGAGAAAGACGTATGCATTGTACATTTCTTTCAAAAGTCATGTTTTACCCCTCCAACAAGGCATTTCTGTGCACCACACAGTTTTGGAAGAAGTATTTGTTTTTAGGGAAGGAAGTTTCACACAAGTATCTTTAAATATCCACTGCAGAAAGTTGATGAAAACTCTTGTAATGTATGGACAAGTGTTACGTAACCTCTACAGTATTACAAGTCTAACACTTTATTCACACCATGCTAAAATTGAGGGGTTTCTTTCTATATATAGTAGTCCTCAACAGGCAAGTTTACAGTCATGACATTAACTAGAGGTTTCTTGAGCTCACTTATAGTATTTACACAATGCTACCACCCTCCCTCCCCTTCCCTCCCCCCTTTTTTTAATAAAATGAGACATTAAAAATGCCACCTCCTAACTGGTATATCAGCTGCCATTGCTTCCTAAAAGTGTTCTGTCAGCAGAGCTCTCCGTCATGTCAGACACCTCACATGTTTAACCAGTTCATCTCCCACACAGCTAGAAATTATTGTTAAATACAGTAGCTGCTTTTGAGAATCATAATCCAGTGTAAGTGAACAATCTAGTGACAAAAGAAATAATTTATAATTTATAGTAGCAGTATTATGTTTTCATAGTAGTGTTGCATCCACCCAAAAAGGCATGATGATAGCAACTTGAGGCAGAGTTTACCCCAAGTCAGAGGTTCTATATTTCAGATAAGGACTGTGTCAGATTCCATTTCTTTCATTTTTCCATGCAATTACATAAATAGACAGACACTGTCAAGGCTGCTAAGCCTAACAGCCAGGCTCTGAGGGCACATCAGGCTGTCCTTCTGTCCATTTATTATCTTGCACAAGCTGACAGAGCATCAAGCATGTGTAAACTCTGCTCTGTGTGCTTTACTGAGACAGGTCTCTGGGTTTGTGTCCTAGGGCTTACCTGACTGTAAGTTACAGGGTCTCAGACCAAACCAAAAACAACCAAAAACAACCAAACAAAAAATTAATAAAAAAAACCCCAAACCACCAAAATACACATAGGTCCACAGATGGCTTAGAACCAAATTCAGTAGGTTTGCTGCCTGGTTCCTTAGGTTTATAGCTGTCTCTCAGTCTGTGATTCAGTTTAGTCTTGCACTCAACTTGTATTTATAGTAACTATACCCTTTTCATCAAGGAAGGCCTTAGTTTAAAGGTAAACAATCAGTGTATGATTAACATCTTGGAAGTCTCTTCTATCACAATAATTGGATGCAAAAAGATGTCTCCTCCTCTATAGTTCTTCAGAAGCTATGTTTGGCACATTTACTAAACCTATTCTTTACCACATAAATAAAAGTCAATCATCCCTCTCATTGGTACAACAACGGAAGAGTTTTCAGGAACACAAACACTCAAATCATAATTAGCAATTGAAGGAGTAAGTGACGTTTTGAAATACAGAACAATACAGAGAGAGAGACACTGAAGTTCACATCCAAAAATAGGCATGAAGAGGTATAAATAGTACATAAGAATCAAGAAATCAGATCACAGTGTCATGTTTTAAGAACTGTACCATCATCTAAGCACCTGTTCATACAGTATGTTTAGGCACCAGAAATTTCATAAAAACTGAAGTTACAATCAGGCAAAGTTTATTGACAAGGCACACATGAAAGATAAAAAATCTGATCTCTAACAGTATCAGTTTACAATCTAAAAAAGTCCCAAATGTGTAAAACTAACTCTATATTACTTAATAGCCATTCAAGTTTCTAAATTCAGTATGAAGGGTATGTTAAACATGAAATTGTTTGGGTTGTAAGGAGCTTAAAGATGACCTTGTACCAACCACTGCCATGGGCAGGGGGATTTCTTTATATTAATAGTGCCAGCCAAAAATTGTGCACCTCTTTACAGATAGGACAAACATTTACTATTAACCCAAAGAATTCACCACAGATCTATAAGCAGCTACAAAAAAGCAGATACTAAACCTAGAAGTCTGGGGGAACATCGTTTTCTCTCACTGTTGCTACACACAAATAATCCTTACATCTTTCAACAGGCTATTCAGAGATTTCCTTCATCAACATCAGTGCACATACTATAATAATGCTTTTACAGTTTTCCAAAATACCTTGCAGTTCAACATCTCTAGCTCGAGTAAGCTGAAAGAACTCTCTCCCACTTGCTCCCCAGCACAAGATAAAGAAGGTAGAAAACAGGAAGGAAGAAAAAATTCACAGATTCAAACCGCACTGAGTTTTAAATGGAGCTTTTGCAGGTATATAACAACAGTCATTAGAAGCTACCAGAAGTCTTTAAATACATGTGAAAATAAGACAAGGAATTGTTGTGTTTCTCCTGTATTGCTTTAAGTTTGCAAAATTGGGAAGAATGCGTTTCTAATCTTGCCACATGAGACTTGTATCAACAATTCTGGATAATTATTTCCTCTCAGCTACATGAAACTCTTGCTCTCCACAGTCTGAACATTGGTTCAGAATACTTAGGGCTGTTGAAGAGGCAAGGAAAAAGGAGCTTTGAACACCTTGCAAATTCATACAGCCAGACATGAGCATCTTGAACAAGGGCTGACTGCTGCTTAGGTGCATATGAGAAAAGTTGTTTCCACAGTGGTTAGAGCAAGAGGACAGACATTAAAAACCAGTTACTTAACAGGTTTCATTAAATTCCCACGGAGCTTCTAGGAAACCGCTTTGGGAAAAAACCTAAGAGCACTGCCTTAGTATCTAACCAGGTGCTGGAAAACGCAAGGTACAATTACCTTAAAGACCTGCACAAAGATACATTAATTCATTCTTACTGTGACAGTAACAGTTGATCTGTAGGTTTTAGAGCCAACAACCTGATAGGACCTCTTGCATCAGATAAAGTAAGTATTAAGTTATCTGACATGACCAGAACTAGTTACTGTAGAAAAATTTGTGTTTCAAAGAACTTGCAAGGTCTCCTGTCACACTTCCGCTCACTTCCATTTTAAACTCAGAACAGATTAATTAAATTAACTGAGCCAATCAAATAACTGTCTGCCCTGAAATAAGAGCTCGAGTACTCCGAACAAACATTACCAGGTTAAAGAACCACATAAATACTCAATCTGAACAGAATTCAAAGTCATCCTTGGTATTTCAGCCCCTGCAACTATACCAGACAGTGGCCAAGTTAAAATATCTCTGTTATTCCACAACTGAGAATGAAGTCTCAGGAACTCTGAGAAATTTCATGGTCTACACATGAAATGCTTTTGTTACTTCCCACTTGTGTCTCACTGTTACACATTCAGAACTGCACATTAGCTGACAGTGTCAGAGCCTCCTCAGCAACCTACCAGAGGTCCAGATACCTTCAGTGTCCGATATTTATTTATGAACTTCAATGCTTTCAGCAAATAGTTCAACTGTCATATACTAATAAGTTTTAATTTTAAATATGAGAATTGGTGGCTTTTCAACCTAACTTGTACATTTTCTTCGAAGAAAATTTCATGCCAGTGTTTAAATGAGGGATGGAACACAGTTTTCTCTAATACTTACAATGAACGCTTTAAAAAACAGCTTTTAAATTAATAAGATTTTATACTATTGACCCATCTTTGCTTTGTGCTGGAATCATCACGGGAACAGCTCCCATTCTACTTAAATTAGGTGCAGCTACCTTTGAAGGTGCAAAGGGTGGGTTTTGAGGAGGAGCACGTTCAAAGTCTTCACTTGGGACTTGGCTATATGGAGTTTTGGTATATCCTTCCATGTTGGAGGGAGACATTGAGCCCAGGGAAGAACGATTGCTGCCGATGTAGCTGCGAGCTGTTGAACTGCGACTTTTTGGAGGTGGAACATCTTCTCTGAAATAAACAAAAACCAAAAAAAAAACCAGTTGCAGAACAAGAGTTCAGTCACCATTACTTTGAAACAAATATTTAGTTTGGTTTTTTCTATTCTGATGCAGTAGACAAAAAAATCCTTACATCTTCCTTTAAAGTAACAAAAAGCCCCCAAACCCTCAACATTCATTGCCTTTAAAATGTTTACTGAAATTAGACAAACCACAAAAAGTTCTGACAAGCAATTAGTGTATTATAATAAGCTTTCCAGATTAAGACAAATCTCAACTGTTAAGTAACTTATTTGCAGAAATACACATTTAAAAGTTAATCTTCCAATAATACTGCTCAGAAACCACAGACATGTTGTTACCTGATATCATGATGTACTTCTTTCTCGTATTTCTTCTCTCTGTGCTTCTTACAGCAACAGAAGATGAGAGAACACAGTACAGAGAGACCCAGCAGAGTTCCTATAATAGCTCCAGTAATTATACCAGCTGTATTTACGGCTAGAATAGAAAAATAACAATACTGTTTGTTAAATGGCAAAGTTATAAGACCTATTTTCTTTTAACATTAAGCACAGTATGTTTCACATGATGCAGGTCAATAATACATCACTGAATCAGAGGGGAAATGCTCAATCAATGCATTTAAAACAGTAAGACTTGTTAGACTTGAAGTGGCACCCACAAGTTACATAACAGCATTGGGGTTTTTAACCTTTTAGGAGTTCAGAGAAAAAGCTCAGTTTTAACACACACAGAACACTGTGTGACTATTACACAGCAAACACTTACGAGGGGTGACATTCAGCTCAACAGAACATTCATCCGTGCCAACTCTGTTTGAGGCCACGCAGTGGTATGTACCAGAATACTCTCGAGAGGCATTTTTCAGAAGAAGTTCCCCTGCATTTCTATCTACAAACAACAGAAGGTAGAGATTTACCATTTTCCTAAATATAATTCCATATTCAACATTGCAGAGTTATTATTCCAGCACATACATGAAGTCTTAACTTTAAAATGCCATATTAAAGACATCCAGATTAAAATAAAGTTCTATCATGCTGTAAAATGCTATTGTTTGTAAAAGTCTTACCCTGTTAGAAATTTGACTTGCTCTACCTGCTGAGCTAGTTAGGTAGTGTCTAGATTCTTGAGAACACACTTAGTGACCCCAAACCTTCATTCACAAGCCCAAAACTAACATTGTTTTAGTGAGTTACAAGTCAGTCCTGCACAATTCATTCTTGAACAGCACTGATATTGCCAATTGCTCTTTTTGTTACCATGAGCCAAATTTGGGATGTGGAAAAAGAAGGGGCATAACAACAGTGGCCCCTGAGTGGTACAGAGAAGGACATTAATGATCAACCATTCACTGTCAAAACAAGAAATAAGAGACATCAATTAGCACTTTACCAGGAGTCAAGTTCAAAATGAAGAACAGTATTAGGTTCTTCCTTTGTAGCTGATTTTTAGGGATCTGTATTTTAAGATATTACATAGTCTATTAGAGTGCAGAAGCTTACCAAAAACTGGAGATTTTTTGGTTGTTTTAAATCAAAATGAAGCCACATCTGAATTCCCTACTGTCCACTTGAGCACAAAAGCAAAAACATCAGCAAGCAGGAGAACTCACAACATTTGGGCACAGGTGAGCATTATACTGCAGCCTAATGATGAGAATCTCAACTTGAAGCTTGAAACACTTCCCAGCATGAATTAAAAACCAAAATCAACTCCAGCTTGTTTCAAAGTCAGTTTTGTTAGAGGGCAGAAGTGACATTTAATCTTGACTACTCTGTAGTAACACTAACCCTGGGATATAAGCTAAAAATACTTGTGCAATCTTTTTAAGTATTTCAGAGTAATAAATGAAGTTTGACAGTACTCAGCACGGAAGTGGCAGGAAGTTGCTGTGTGCCAGATACTCTCCTCCAGTCATAAGACAGAAGTGGGGATCCTTCTTGTGACACACATTTCAAGGTAACATCTTTTCCAATCTCCTGTGATCCTTCAATGGAACACTTAGTCCTTGCTGGCTTTACTAATAAACAAAACATCACTGAATTAATAACAGTCACAATCAAAATGCTTACTAGTTGTGTTCTAGTAATCAGACCTTTTTGCAAAAGACAAAATTTGTGCCACAAACCATTGCTATGCACAGAAAGATTTTCTATGAAATACAAGCCAGGCACAGAATTTCTAAATATGCTTGTTATTCTAAATATTATTCCCCTCATTTCCCAGAACAGAATTATGCCCATCCCTCCCAAAGCCTTGATAATGACCAAAATCACCACAGATTCAGTACAACACTGCCCAATTGAAGTGTTCTTTTCAGACATTGAAGATAGGATGGACTAAGCACACAAAAAACATCACTAAAAATTTAAGAAAATAAATTATCTTACCAAGTACTGTCAACTGTATTTTTTTGCTTTGAACTCCAGGAGCCTTCTTCACTTTGCACTGGTATGTGCCCGTGTCTGCTGCCTTTAAATTCAGGATATCCAATGAACCATCACCAGATTTGGGATCAAGATTAGTGAACTGCATTCGCCCAGTCATAGCAGCATAATAATGATTATAAACCCTGTCTACAGCATACATAATTATCTATAAAAAAAAAGAAATATGATTCAGAAATCCACTTAGCAATCAAACATTTAAAATAGTTTGGCCACTTTTAATTCTCAAGTTCCTTTCTACAGTTTTAACCCCAGAAATATGACATAATCAAATATCTCCATCTTCAAAATATCACCATACACAGCATTATAGTGAATACTCCAACCAAACACCTGACCAAGTACCAATATGTCAGCATTGACTTCTGACTGAAAGAAAACTGTTTAGAATTGCTCTATTTTAATCCTGCAAAACCTGCCTACTAATATGAATCATCTTACTGATAAGGCTTCCAAAGACAGGAAAGCATTAATAACTAAAAGAGTGAATATATTTAAAATTAAGTCCCCATGAATCTGTTTTCAATAAGGAAGATAATGCAGGTACAAAAGCAAAGTTTGCTTTTTGGAACTGAAGTGTATTTAATTTGGGAATTCTTCATTAGAAGGCAAATTTATAGTGAAAAATATCTTGACATTTCATCCTTAATCTGGTATTTCAAAACTTCCACTAGATTTCATATGACTGGTGCTTCAAAGCAATTTAAGATCACAAGCATCCCAACCTGAAAAGGTAGAAGTTTAAAAAGTCAGTAACAAAACTCATACATTGACCTACTCAACAACTAATTTAACACTGTCCAAAAAGAAGTCTCTACTTACTATTTGCTCCCTCTTTTGATTATCTGCTGGTATCAATACCCACTCAATATCTAGTGGACCTTCATCTTCTTCTGAGAGTTCAAAAGTACACGGCAACGTAACCTTCTCTCCTTGTGCTTTTTCAAACATTGACTGGTCAACTGAAGTTATAGTTAGGCTTCTTGTTAGACCTATAAAAACATATTTTTATGTTTTGAAAACAAGTCACACGCAGTTGTTCACTGTAAGTGCTCTATGACATACTCTTCCTGTGTAGAAATCGTGCCATCAGTCAGACTTCTCACTGCCGCAGAGAGCCTGTGCAGATCCCGTTACCCAACACGGTGCAAAGTCCCGTGCTGCTCATTTGGAATTACATCCAACAGGCAGCGACATCTTTCAAGCCATACTTTTTTTTTTTTGGCACAATTCAAGTCCCACACAAACCTAAACTAAACATTTCCAGCAGCAGGTTTTCAAGTCACTATATAATCAGCTTACTATTACTCCCTCACTGTAAAATGAAAGTATAGAACAGCAGTGAAGTCTGCGAGATTGGAAAGAATTCTTGAGAAGTCCTGGGTTGGAAGTAAGTTACTTTGCCTCGAGTTATAAGGGCTCCTCTATCTACAGGGAGATAGAGGACAAATTAACATTTTCCAAAAATCTCAATGAGTTTTTTGCATTTGTTTGTCTTTTCTGCTTGTCTTACTCCTCTAAAAAGGCTGTGCAATCCTTATCTGCATGCCTCTAGGCAAACATGCTTCCAAACAACAAATTTTCCTCAATTCAACCCTGAAAAAGAATCCATATAGTGACACAAAAAGAGCTACTCAAATGGCCTGGAGCAAGATTCCCCCTATTTCACAACAAACACAGGCTTCCCTTATATCAAGTGTACAGCCTTGCACATCACAGCCAGGATATGGAAAGCACACGCTTTGCTCGTGATGGAAACAGGTTTGGCACCGGTACAGCCACGGCTTTGTCCACCTTCTTGGAAACCAAGCTTAGATTTTCAGTCATTTTATGTGTGCAGGTTGCTAGACAGACATAAAGATGTGACCACAGCCATGAGAGCTGCATGGCCACCAGGAAAGTGGACAGTGTGAGGAACATAAATGGCTTTGGCACCTTTTACAGATGTAAAGAAACAACCTCAGGTGAAAAAGTTTAAAATCATTTTACGCAGTGCATTTATGGTCTAATTTGCACTTCTCCACATAGCAGAGGAGCTCCAGCGCAGTAGAGAAGCTTCCTGCAGTAGATCATAGAATGTGGTGAGTTGGAAGGGACCCAACAGATATCCTTCTGCTTTACTAAAACTTTGCTCTGTATCAAGTCTTTGCATTCTCTTCCTGATGACAAAACAACTGGATCTTTAACAGCTATTTTTAAAAATCCTCTAGAAAGAGAAATCACTTGACATACTAAATTCCAGACAACAGCCTGCAAGAAAAGGCCTTCACAATAGTTAATTATTAATGAACTAGGTAGGATTATTTTGTTTCCTACCATTCATGGTATTACTTTTTATGACATTACCTTCAGTCTGGGGGAAGGAAAAAAAGAAAAACCAAAACAAACACCAACCAAAAAAACCTACATCAGCTTGAGGTAGGAAAGAGATTTACATGCAATGTCTCTTACTGACAATGGACACCTTTTCAAAGACAACTCCAATAGGTTTGTACCACCTCTTTTTTGACCACAGTAAAAGAATCTGAACAGTTAGTTCTCTGCTACTAGGTTGAATTAATACTTTTCCCTAAATAATAGTGATCTCCATGAATACTGGTTGACTTGTCACAAATCCTATCCCCTCCTAAAGGATCTTTTCAGATTTCCAAGTGTAAAACTAGCCATTTCAAAGCCTCTTTCAAATGTTGTTTCACTAGTGAATAGATTAAATTTGGTCAGCTCTACATAAACAAACACTACTACTACCCATCACCTCTGTTTATGGGTAGATTTAGAGTACATGCATGTTTCCATAATAGACAGTAGCATTTACATTACTGATGTAAATTCCTGAACTGTGTTTTCAGCAACTTCCATACTCTTGTTTCCCTTTTCCCCATGGCCGCATTAGGGAACTGTAATACAACATTCTCAAGTTAATCTCCAAATTGCATTTCTGCATCTGCAACGTTACTATATTAAAGAAAAGGGATGTGAACTCAAGTAGAGTTTAAGTGACTGACAATGAAATACATTATGATGTTACTTACTTCCTTGAAAGCCTCAAATCTGTAACCTGGGAAATTAAAAGCTTTCATTCTGAAGTAAATCACTGAAACAGAGCTGCTGCTCTGTGGCAGCATCTCCAGTCACACTCACACTGCCACCTGAAGTTCCACAACAAACGACCACAGAACACACATTGGCTTCCCCCTCCCCATAAGAGGGCCAGCTGAGAATTTCACAAACTGGACAATAATTCATGTAAGAGCAACACTCTGCCTTTTCACAGCAGATAGTGAGTAATAGAATTCAGACTCTGGGGATGCTATGACACATCCCTACTACTAAAAAGTATAAACCCCTCTGATTTTCAGGTAATACCTGCTGAAACACAACATGGCCAAATCAAACTGGACAGATGAGTATCCATATGTTGATTTTTTTGACTACTTTTCTAAACAAATGGGACTTGTACAATCAATGTTTTATTTCTCTTCCTCTTCAGCTGTTACTTGTTCATCTCTTTGACAACTTCAAACAAATATAAAAGCAGAAATAACAGCCCAGTACAACCAGAAGTCCCCCAAGTACTCATTTGTAATGACAGAGCTAAGAAGCATTAGATTCTTCAACTATCTCTTGCCTCTTCATTGCCTGACAGCTCATGTGAGTATCATTTCAAAGTGGACATTACACAGTTTCATGGCAGAACACTGAGAAAGGGACACTGGCAACTGGGAAGAAAAATTATGTTAAAAGCTGGAAGTACTACATTTCAGAGACACACTCCTAGGAAACTAGACTCCAGTAGTCCTGCCTATCACTGCCTGTCAGCTTGGTCCAAGTGCTTTAAAAGCCAGAAATAGCAAATGTTTCAGTTTCTACTACATCATCATTTCTCTGATACAAACATACAAATCAACATAGTAAACATGTGCCAAATAAAAGCAGAATCCAACAGCCTGAAGAGCCTTGCCCAAAATAGAAGATTGTCATAAAAATCTTTTTAAAGTTTCAATTTTTGATACTTTTGAAGTCCAAGTAGTATTTCACGCACATTGACTGCATGCAAACATGTCAAAGAAAGCTAAGGCACATAGTCCTCAGGATAACACTCAACAATCATTCCTGCACATGAAGCTTCCAGCACACACTAGCTGCTAAGAGACGTACTCAAACATTAGTCTGAGCCTTCTAATTATCAGAGCTTTTGCATAAATCTCAATTCCTTTCTTACTGCACATCTGCCAACACCTCTCTTTTATTATACCAGTGTTCCACAGTCTGTTTCTTACACTGAAGCTGCAAACACAAACCTTTTTTCCACTTTCTCTCTCTTTTGGGTCAACATCAGCATGCAGAAGCAGCAAGCACCACAATTAAAGTACATGTCAGAGCTAGCTGGACTTGGACTGAGCATTAGCAACACAAGGGAGGGGCAGGTAATACTAGTTGGAGATTCCCTTCTACCGAGAAGACACGTATCTGCTGCCAGATATGCTGGAGAAGGAGGCTTGGCCAGATTCGACGTGTCAGAGATTGTCGAGGGTCCTCTGACCGTTATCATCATCACCACTATTGCCTTTTTCTTTTCTTTTTTGTTCTTTTCTCACTTAATTATTAGCTGCTTTTAACAAAGGAGACCTGGAGCAAATCAAGCATGACTAGAAAACTCCAGGGGCAAAGGAGGACATGGGATCCCAAGTGACATTTACTCTCTTTGCTCTTTTCCTGTGAGGGTGAAAAGGCTTGTAGAGACACATCCTTCAAGTTAAGAACTCACTACAGGATTGGCACTGCAAGGAGCACTTTAATTTTGATGGCCACAAGTACCCCTGAGAAACAAGGGCTGCCAAGTCAGAGATGGGATCCACTCGAGGAAGCGGGTTATGAACAACCTCATCAGAGCTGGTGACGAGCACTGTAAATGAGAGATCCACCAGGGAACAGTATCTGAACTTTGCAGTCAGGAGAGGGAATAGAGACTGAGCCATGGGAAGTACCTAGGCCAGGTTGGTGGGAGGAAGAGAGGAAGAGAGACTCTGGTGAGGATAAAGCATGTTAAAAGGGAAACCACCTGCAGCACCCGTACACAGAACTGACACCAGAGCGAGACGTGTGCGATAGCTTGCGTGACTGGCGCTTTGTCATGGACAGATACAAGAAAGCCAGGAAGGGAAGAACAGCAGGTGACCTGCCCTCTTCCTGAAGGAGCAGCTGCAACACAAAAAGCTGTTCTACAGGACAGACAACAGGCTGGCTAAGAGCTTGTGGGTCAGGATTAAAGGAAAGGACGGTATGGACAACATCACAGTCAAAGTTTGTTACAAATCACTTGGTTGGGGTAGGAAAGCTGATGACTACTATTTCAGCAGTTCCAGAAAGTTTCTAAAAATGTCAGAGACTGGTTATTGTGGGACATTTTCACCTCTGTGACATCTACTAGAAGGGCAACACAGTAGCACACAAAATCTAAGAGGTTTCTGAAAGATTTCAGGGAAAAACAGCACTAAATGAGTCAATCCCCATTTGATACTTTCTTGCAATTGCTTTCAAGGAAAAAAGAACACTAAGAACTCGCTGGAGATGGGATCAACAGCAGCCTTGACTGCAGTGACCATGAAATAGTGAAGTTTAAAATCCTGAGAGGAGGAAGGCAAATCCAGCACAGACCGTGCACTTCATGCAGGCAGACTGACTTACTCAGTAGCTGCAGTCATGTGGGATCCAGTTCTAAAAAGCAAAAGAGCTCAGGAATACTGGGGGGTATTTAAGGACAGTTGCTAACCACACAAGGAGTACATCGCAAGACCCAGCAAAGTAAACAGATCAACCAGCAGTTTGGCCTAAGGAGGAAGAAGCAAGAACAGCCTACCAAGGGAAGAACACACAAATATTGCCCAGGCATGCAGCACCCCTACCAGGGAAGTCAAAACACAACCAAAGCTGAAAGCAGCATGGGACTTCCGTGCCACATGAAAACCTTCTACTATTACATGAGCAGTAAAGAATCAGAAAGAAAAATAGGACAGGTGATAGCTGATTCAGAGAAGACCAAAGTACTCAGTGCTGATGCTGTTTGGAGCAGAAGGTTGGATGTGACCTCAGTCACGTCCAACACAAACAATTCTGCAACTGCATTAAAGAGCTACACGAAGCCAACACACACAGTGATGAGATGACATTTTCTCCATTTTTTCCCAAGCTTTGTCCCTTCAGCTTCCACACGAATCAGGGAGATTCTATTTATTTCATTCCCCTAGTGTGCTCTTCAAAACATGAGGGGATCCACTGTGGTATCTAACTGCTAGTACATGACAGGCAGACATTTTACCAAGATGAAGGAAGATGTGTTTTGGTTAGCATGGTTTTATGGATAAAATTTCAGACCCTTTTCAGATACCTTTTATGGTTTAGAGACAGATAAGTGACTCAAGTCATTTATCCCACTTATTCAAATATGCTTAGCATTAAAATATCTAATTTCTAACCACAGCAAATAAATCACTGCAAAGTGCAGACTCAGAAGCACACAACAGACTCTCAAGAAAACCCCTGAAAGCCAATTTTGAAGTGCACATGATCCAAATGACTGTATATTGTTTTTAAAGTATTTTAAAAACAATATATTGCAAGGAGAAAATGCGCCATATTCGGCTGTGGCAAACAAAAGAATGAACATTTGTGACTGGCTGAGAAGAGACAAGCACCCTTCCCTTGATGAAGGACAATAAGTATTATTCCTTAAAAAAGTTTGTATTAGAGGAAGTAAGAGGTCAATATACAGTTTGGATTCTGAACATTCAGACATAAGTTTCTTAATGTGGAATAAAATACTCTCTTTCTGGGAAACTGATCCTAAAGAGCATTGCAAACTATATCTATAAGATTGAGCAAGTTTTTCATATGATTTCTGAAGAAGTGGAAACCAGCAGACATTCTTTAGAAAAACTCTTACCATCTGAATATGTGAACTTACCTTTAAGTATCATTCAAGTAGAACACAGTTTAGCAAACTATGTTATTATTAAGAATAATCTTAATTATTCTGGTATAAGATTTTTCTAGCATAAAAGAATCTTCAAAATAGAAAGCAGACAAAAAATTAAAACGGAGCAAATCTTTCTTCACTCCAACACAGACATAAGCAGAGCTGTGATATATACTAATAAATAACAGAGAGCAAATTATTAGATTAATTACTTATGCATTCAGTATTTTCTTATTTAATCAGGACACACTGAAATTCTGCACTGCTGGCTTACACAAACGTAAGTGTGCATCTCAATTTGGCATGAATGTTTCTGGCATCAGATAGGGCTATGCCACAGAAGGGTTATGTAACCCAGCACATACAGTCCCTCCCTAGATGGGGAACAGGACAGTTTCTAGATAGAGTAAGAGTTGAGTTCAGAGGTGCTGCTGTACTTAGTGTGCTCCACCTGCAACTGCATCTTCAGAGTACTTCACTACCAGGCTCTCCAAAACCAGTCTTGTTTGCCAATACCCGACTGCAAACAAGGAGAGTCTCTAAATACACAAATGCTTTTTTTCCACAGAATGAGGCCTTAAGAAGTAAGTAATGATCACAACCAGGAATGCACATTAGTGCTTTGAGAGCCACAAGCTATAAAATTCACTTAAGAGACTCTTCAGTTTAGATTTTTCTTTCAAATGCAGATTAGAGATGTACCTGTGATCAAATCTTTTCACTGGGCTGATTTCAGTCTCAACAACTACCTCCCCACTATCCCTATTTTACTTCTGAATGTGCCTCTTCTCCACAGTTCATCTCCTACTAGCTGTAATGATTTTACAGAGCAAAGTGGCCCAACTCTCCCCTTTCCCACCTTCACTCAGACAGAAGTTCTACAACATCTTATTTCAAACCTGCACTTCTGACCTAAGGCCCTGTAGGAGTGAGGGAGTCAAGTTTACACCCTTAGCAAGCAGGGAGTGTGCAGGGAGGAAGGTACACACCGAGGAGTGGCTGGCTGAGGAGACTGCCTGGCGTTTACTGGCGCAATCTAACACAAACACAAGTCTCCACGGCTGAAATCCCCACGGGCAGCCACCGTGCCACAATCATCTGCTTCCCCACACTACCAAACATCAGCATCCTCAGCAGCCAAAGGGAGCATCTGCAAGGCAGGGTCCTGCTGATCAAGCAACTGGATTAAAAGCTGCCTTCACAAAAGAATAAAGGGAAACAAGTCTTTGGCATTACTTATTTTAGTGGTTTTTGCAGCACCCAGGAGCTGAGTCACATCAGCACAGCTGAGATGGCCATAAAGCTGCAGTTATGCTGTTTTGCCACAGTTTATCACAAGTGAAAAACCAAATCACATCCTAAATTTATCAGTGAGACCCCTCCCCAAAAGGTAAAAAAAAAAAAAAAGCGCCTTAAAAAAAAGGGCCCAGCTTCAGATTTGGGTTCTCAGTTTCTACATCTTACCTGCAAGAGCAAAAGGACCCAGTACAGTTACAGCTTTCAGAAGCTTGGGCCCAAAACACTATGAAGCTTTGCTGAATCTAACTGTTCATATGTCATAAACTCTGCAACACAAAGAACAGTCCCTAAAACAGTCTCCTTTAACTTGATAAATATTAAAGGAACAATGTCAATAAAAAGGAAGTTTAATAGAAGGATAAAAAAAATTGTCTTCCCTTTAGAAAGCAAATTCAATAGACTTAGGGATTTTTGATGTGAGAATGAAACTCAAAAATGTTTCACGACAGATTCCAAAACACATATTAGCTCAATCCTGTTAATTTACCCAGGTGCCCAGGTACCAAAGAATACTCAGGCTTCACAGTAACCTCAACAGAGATAAAACAAGCAAAAGATGAACGACAGGATCAAGCAATTGGTACAGAATTAGCAAAAGCTAGGTAATAATGCAGCAGTTAATAAAACAAGAGAAGAAAAAGTCGCACAGCATTATTGCATCTGAATCCACGTATCTACAGAGGTTTGATTTTAATACATTCTAATTTTAGAACCCCGCAAAGAATTCAGATTTTAGGATAATCCCATGCTGATAAAGGCAAATCACAAAGCTTTTCCTAACAAAGAAAGTACTGTCCTGCTAATATTTAGTGTCAAACAGCTACTGTTTAACATGCTCCACAGACCACATTTTTCCCATGCTTCACACCGTAAGTGTTATCATACAATGCAGTGATAGAAATTTCAGAGATAAGCACAGTTCACTCTAAGTGGTAAAAACACCCCGACAAAACATTTTAGCAAAAGCAACAATCCTACTTAAACTTAACATTTCCAGGGCTGCTAGTGACATTAACATACCACGTATTCTTCTACTTAAACCTCAAAAAGGCCCAATGCACAAAGGTTAAAGATAAAAACTTGCCTCTACACTAGCCTGAGTCCACTAGGTAGAACACTGGTTAATCCTCAAAGACAGAGCAATATTAAAACAAAAGACGTTCACATCTGCATTTCAGATCTCCCAGTCAGTGCTCTCTAAACTGGAGTCGCAGATCTTAGCGAAACTCTCCTACTGTGCAGAAAAGAGTTTATGGAGCCAGAGAAAGTAGACAGCCCAGGAATAAAAGCACTCACCTAGGAGAGACTTGGCTCCACACAGTATCTCCTCCTTCCTAGTTCATTTAGTCCCAGACTAAATATAAAAACAGTTCAGGAAACTAAATCCACACAGCAGTTTTTGTAGAAAAGAGTTAGAGTTTTATACACTTAATGATAGTAGAGACAAGATTTTAATCTCAGCTACCTCACCAATAGCTCAAGGAGGCTGAGTGACCAAACTCCCAGAACTCTCGTCTGGTTAAGGTTTCAGAACACTTTTTCCACAGATGGTGCAGACAAAAGACTTACATGCATGAAGTAAGGTTTTGCCAGAAGCTACAAGAAGAAGGCTGATGAAACAGCAGGGCACTTATATAAAAAAAAACAACAACAAGAAAACAAAAAAAAAAACACAAAAAACCCAAAACAAAAAAAACCCAAACAAACAAATTCCAACACTAAGCACACCCAAAAAAACCCCCTAACATATAAGAATAAGCCTAGGAAAGTTCTACCATGTGGACAGTCAACAGGACAACTCTGCTCCTGGGCCTCAAAACAGTGGTCTTGTATTTCCAAACTTTACTTCCTCTGAGCAGGGTGGGGGAGAAGCACCACTTTTCTGAGGCACATTTACTTGAAGCCACAAATCCTCTGTCAAGTCACAGGAGTTTAAAAAAAAAAACCTAGGCAAGAAACTGATTATGTATACTTCTTCAAAGACATTAAAAAAAACTTCTTTCAGTCTGGATGTCTTCAGACAGCATTAAATTAATAAATTGCTCCAATTCATGTAGTGTTGCATACCCCTGCCCCAGTTTAAAAGGTACTTCACAATTAAGCTACAAGTTACACACCCTCCCAATCTAACAAAAAAATTCTTAATTTTAAGGCTCATATAAACAAAACTACCAATAACCCCAACTCTGCAAATACATAGCATGGGCTTAATTTCACTCCCAACCACAGTTCACTGGGATCAGCTGAAATAGTTATGCAACTACAAAAACCTAAAAATCACAGGCTAAAACTTTAATTATCTTTTATTTTTTTTATTCACCCACAACTTTGTTTTTTCTTCAACACACCTTTTGCCTTCAGATTCTCTCCAACATCCCTTTCCTTTTACAACTGTCCTTGTGCTCCTTACTTGTTCAGCACATTCTTGAAGATTTCGGGTTGCTAAACCCAAAGCCACCAGCCTGTATCCTAGCAACTGCTGGCTGATGACCTCCCTGAGAGGGACGTGCTTATCAAGGGGAGAGAGGGGGCATTCAGATCTCCTTACTGAAGGGAAGGATAAGCTTTCGGGAGGCAACTGAAAGGGGGAGGGGATAGTGTAACACAAACTGGGATTAAGATTAGTTTTAAGCAGAGGAGTAGTGTTTAGCTCAGTATCTACACAAGATCACAATGAGTTCCAAGTTTTCTGTGGTATCAGACTTTGGCAGCAGCTGCACGAGGCTGCTCTGACACAAGGGAGAGGAGAAGGAATCCAATGCCACCGCTGGAAGGGGCAACAACCACAGCAGACAGAATGCTACACACTGGATGTAACAGCACCACATCTGTAATGGGGGCAGGTGTAATGTGAAACTGTACCTTCAGAGCCTTTAAGGAACCATCTAGAAAGAGTACTGAGAAGTGTAAAATGAAATTAAGGCCAACCATTACAAAGCCTTTTCTCAGTGAGCACAAAAAAGAAAAAGATCAGAGATGAAATCCTGACACAACATACTCACACAAAATCCTGCCCCTCCTCTACCAACTACCCCAACTGCACAGGTTGTTTTTTGCCTTTAGCTCTGCAAGTCACTTTCCCATTACGGACAGATATCGGAGGCTTACGCAGTCACTAAGCAATCGAGCCACATGATTCGATCTTTTTCCTGCCAATTTGATGGCATTTAAAAGGGAGCTGAATGAAGCAGCTCACTGGCAGTGTGAATGCGCTGGGCACATCTGTCAGTCAATGCATCAGGGAGTTCACCACAATCCAACACTTAACTGAGCAGCCATATTATTTTCACTTGAGTAAAGAGGCTTTGGCTCTTCCAAGCTACTGAACAAGCAATGCTTTTTTCCCAGTACATGCAAGTTTTGCATTAAGATTGACAACTATTTGATTCAGTAGCACAGAGTTGATTTTGGGCTCTTTTCTTGTTGCTGTTTTTTGGGTTTTTTTTAAATATAAAGGAGAAGCATCACAATGACAGAGAAAAATGTCTTGTCCGCCTGCTCTTGTTTCCCTCCCTGCCCCACTCCCACCGTGTAAGAAACAGACAGGAAGGAATAAGCTCAAAGAATTAGAATATCCGCCCTAATTAGCGACAAAGTTAACAAATCATTTAAATATTTAGGGAGACTTTAAAATGTATTTATATATATACACACATATAGGTTATTTTTACATGCCTTAAAACAACTGAGATGAAATACTCCTTTTAGCTTATACTGTTAATACATCCAAGACAAAAACTGAAGATGCAGGATAAGTGAATACAGGAAATTTCAATTCCTTATGCAAACTAATTCTGCACAAGTTCAAACAGTTGAGAAGATATCAAATTCTCATCCTTCCCTCCATACACCAAACAGTTCTTGTTGATTAATCATTTTTCAGCATACTAAGCATAGAGGCTTTAGCTGTAGGGCATGAAGAACATATCTGTTTAAAAAATGTAGCAGCAAGTGCAACTGCAAAACTTGCAACCATCAAGTACCTCAGATGCTTCTTGACAGCAGCTAAAGGACATCAGAGCACCAGTGAATTGCTCCAGTGTAAATAAAACTCCAAATCTTGCCTCTTTATTATGTTTTGAACACATGATCCAGTAAGTAGGTGACATTTAAATAAATTTAAATATAAACAATAGCAATAATATACTCCACCATGTGCACTTGAGGTTCCAGCTGACACTCCCTTGTTATAATTCAGGCCTGATTCTCATTGAGTCAGATCAGGAACAGGAACAGGTAGAAAACTGACCTCATAAAAATTTGCTCTTTTTATAACTTTTAAACTCCCTGAGCTGGCTCACCATGGAGCCAGATGAATGCCAGGTACAACTTCAAATGGGATACAAAAATAATCTTTGAGGTGACATCTAGACATTTGACCAATTGCCTAATTTAGCCATGTAGTCTTACTCCTCAACTAAGCTCTCTCCAGGCCAAGGTTCTACAGCCATTTCCCTGCTTTGGGAAAATATCGATCAAACAGAACAGGTTTCCCTCCTAATGCTCTTCTGCCATCCTTCCTGTCACTCATTCCTGCCCTTTACCAGGACAAATTGGTGACAAAACACTTTCTTGTTTCAAACATATGATCAAACCAGTTAAAAGATTAAAGTTCTTAGCAACTGAGACCCATTTACAGCTGCAGTAGAGGAAAGGACCAGCAAGGATGCAGGGGCTGCTTATACTGCAGATGCTGCTGAAACAAGTTTACACAGAACTGTGACTTCCCGGCCACTTACTCCCATGGCAACTGGCTGAAGTGGCTTTTCTCTGAGCCACCTCGGAAAGGTGCAAAGGACTAAAAAGAGGAATTCCCTAAAAAGGAAGCGGGGGGAGAAATGGGGAAAAAAAGGAAAGTGTAACTAAATTGATGTAATAAAGGGGTCTTGACACATACATTCTTCCATGCTGGTGAGCCACGCAGTAGCTAAAATTTCTCCAAATTCATAATGTTTCACACAGTATCTAAAAGTTTCATGAAATCAACCAGAAGTTGCAACAAGAGGAAAAAGTATCCCTCTCATTACAAGTTTATGAAGGCACACAAGCAACAGTTGATTAAATGAGAGTGGAAGTATGTCAAAACAATACTGGCCCCAAAAAAGAAGCTTCCTAATCTGTACAAATCTCTGTAGGCACTGTGGCAAAGGAGTTTTAATCTACTCCGATACTGAGGCTGATTTAAAGATATTCAAGATTACTGCCTTGAAGTGTGAATGGTATGAGCAGCAAAGCATACATGTTCTCATATAAAAATATGAGCACGTGTATATTTTGTAAAGCAGCAATTGACACTAAACAAGACATTCAGGAGGGGTAGTTTCATCTCTCTGTTAAGTGGGCTTGGCTGTGGAAGAGGCAAGAACTGGAAGTGAAGACAGAGAGGCAACTGAAGTTTGATGCAACACAGGGGGCAGTCAGAGGAGAGCAAAGTGACGACCTATAATAATCTCTGCAGCAGCATTCTCAACCCATAAAATACCTTCTGGGAAACACAGATTAGCCAAGGCAAAATCACTAATTCAAATGCCATGGTCAGTGTCACAGCAGCTGACTAATAGCTGATTAAGTAATCTCTGGTTAAAGATTTTCATACTTCTTAAAACTCTAAGATCCAGGAAACAAGTCCCGAAGTTCATGTAACTTTTCACATCAGTGGAGACTTTAGAAGAACTTGAACCCTGCATCTTGTTACAATTACTGCCCAAGAGATGAAGTGTGCTGGGTTTAGCAATTAAAAGACTGGGATAGGAGACATCATTAAACTCCTGTGATAGCCACACTTCTAATTTAACCTTCTGCAAGATCCTATTGCATGCATAAAAACATGAACAGGCTTAAGTTCCTTACTATACTTATTTGACAAAGTGTATTAGCCACCAAATGCTGACTTACCGTGCCTGCATTAGCTTCTACTCCTGCACACACGATATTGGTATTACTTTTGCAAGTTTAACAACAGGGCAATAACCACAGATTTTCCTCAAGTTTACCAGAACTTTGATTTTATTTAAAAGCTTACAATTCTGTTAATAAAGCATCACACATTGCAGGATTCCAGCAGAGTACAAAATTGCCTACTATTACCATTGCAAACAAAAAACAAAAATGCACATAAAAACCACTGCAAGAGCAGCAATAAAAGATAGCACTACAGACTAAAGAACATTCCTGCCCAATTATTTACCTTAACGCTCTACTCAAACTCATCCTCAGTTGGGGCATTTACACGCGCAGCATTCCTGTTTTGCAAAACCTTCTTCTGAAGGTTAAATGGGTCACTATGCATGTAGCATTTATTTTTAGCCTCTATCTTTGTATAGGTATAATCTGACTATATTAATATTTCAATTATTGAAAGTTTGTGTTCTGACATTACATATTTTCAGAAGTTTAAAAGCTGTGAATTATTATCGTATTTGTTAAATCGGGATCACAAGTTCAGCACCCATAGTTATTCTTAGTCATCTAAAATGCTACACAAATTTGAATTTGCACCAAATGGAATGAGATTATTTCCCCAACACTGTATACAGGGAGATGGTGCCACACCATGTGATGTCATGTGCAACCACAGCTGGCTGGGTGCAAAAGGAAGTGGAGATGCTCAGAATGACAGCATTTCTCTTCCCAAGTCACCCTTACGGGTGACAGAGCCCAGCTTTCCTGGGGATGGCTGAGCATCTCCCTGCCCATGGGAAGTGGTGAATGAAGCAGTTGTTTTGCTTTGCTTGCCTGCGTGGATTTTGCTTTCCCCATTAAACTGTCTTCATCTCCACCCACAAGTTTTCTCACTTTTACCCTTCCAATTCTCTCCCTCATCTCAACACAAGGGGAACAAGTGACCATGTGGGTGGTCCTTAGTTTCTTGCTAGGGTTAAACCACAACCACCACAAACTCAAGCAACTTCAACACCTAGGAAATGCTTCACTGACAACAGTTTTCACTCGACTGCACAAAAAATAGCTTCCTCTAAGTTTGGTCCATATGGAGAAGAGCAACGTACTGACATCTGTTCCTTCAGTGAAGGAAGTAATGTCTATCTGCAGCACAGACCCAGAAATATTAACTCAATTTGATGGGAAAAACCACAAGCTAGCTCAGAGGACATATCAACTCCTATGATACATAGATTATTCAATTATTTCCTTCAGAGGACTGTGAAATATATGTGTCTTAGGGTACAGTCATTCAAATAACTGTACAAAAGAGGTATGTGTGTTTTTATGAGGAATATTTCTTTATTTACAAAGTCATCCAATTTCACACTGAGGTCTGAAGACACCTGTATCCTTCAGCAGAACTAAAGTGTGAAATTCTGTTCTGGCTTGACATTTCCTTGTGTATTAATTATTCCTAATTTTTTAGACTCATAGCCTTTGAAACCCTAGCAGTGATCCAGTTCAAATACAGTACATGTAATTCTACTCACAAGTTCTTTTTGCAGTTTTCGTTACATTAAGTGTTTCAATATAAATCTTGATAACTAACCTTGTCAACTAAATACTAGTAACTCCTAGTTCTTACACATCATCTACCTTGTTTCTAACAACCTTGCTTCGGGAAACACATTTAATGCAGAACTACCTATTCCCTTTCATTCAGGAGATCAGAGTTCACCATTCCGTTACAGACACAGAATTATGACCCCATGAGTAATTTCCCAAAACAGCAGTGACATCAACACAGACATTAACATTTCAATAGGAAATAAAAACTGACCTCCTGACACCACTGATACACATTTTACTGTGAACCTGAACCTCCATAGGTGTTGTGTCACCTTTTGTAGTTTTACATAAGTTTGGGTCAACTTTAGTGAAAACTAACTTTATTTTGGAGATAGGTTTAGGAAACATTGATATGGAAGCCAATTTCATTACAGGAACCTAATAACATCTAGTATTTAAGATGAAAAACATCTGCCTACTTTTTAGTAGCCCAGGCACGTTTGATTTGGTATGTGTGGGTTTTGGGTATGGTTGATAGCTTTTTTTGTTTGAGAATATCTACTCCTTTGTTTTCTTTCATCACAAAAAACAAATGCGTTTAGGTCCATCCAATTCAGCTCCTTTCCTCCCACCCTCAAATCGTCTCACGTTTCCTCCGCAGGGCTCAGTCGTGGTCTTCGGGTCTGGACAACCGGGTTCCGAGGGCTCTCCGGGAGCACCCGGCGCCTTCCACCCCCTCAAAAGCAGAGCCAGCCTGGGTGCTGGAGGTGCTACGCACACAGGGCTGGGGTTTAATTTTTTTTTTTTTCTTTTGCTCTTTCCACGTCGGTTTTCCCGCGTGGCGCTGACTCCGCCGCCCGCCCGCCGCGGGAGCCGCTCCGGCCGGGAGACACCGGGCGGGCACAGCGGCACAGCGGCCCCGGCCGCGCCGGGGGCTGCTCGGGAGGGTGGCGGGGGAAGGGGAGGGGGAGGCGACAGATAAAGCTCGGCAGCCGCGCTGAGGGCGAACAAAGCCCAGGTCGGCTCCGCGGCGCGGCCCCACCGCCAGCGCCCGCGCGGGCACCGCGCCCCGGGCTGAGGGCGGGCAGGGCAGAGGGGCTGGCGGGGACGGAGAAATACACGAGCGACAGAGACCCGCACACGGCCGAGACCCGCACACACGCTCTCTCACACACACAGGGCGGAGACCTCCCCCACGCCCACACACACACGGCGGGGACCCCACACACGCACGGGCGGAGGTGCGGCGCACCCCAGTCCCCGGGGCGGACACCGGGCGGGCAGCAGCCCCCCC